>JASDQU010292971.1:0-14265 GCA_032191745.1 Picea mariana
ATATACAGAAATCTGCACTGATTATAAGTCATATACCTAACATTTTTATAACTGGTTTGTTCACAGGTTTAAAATTGACCTTTAAATGGCCCGATCAGCTGCACTACAATCCTCATCTGCCAAAGTGCAGGGGTCCCTAATCCTAGGGGCTAGCTGTACTTTTTTGTTTGAAATTGTTACTGCAATGTGTTTTTTTCCATGTAGAGTTTAATGGAACTAAAATATAAATGTGTGTTCAAAATTTGACTCTTATGCTTGTCACTCCTTTTCCATTCATAAGTACAATCATTAGTTTTGGATTGGAGGTTATAGTTATTCAACCTTGGATATTATTTTTTTTTCTATTGATGAAAAAACTTTATCTGTATCTATTAGTTTTGAAGTGAATTTTAGATCTGTAGAAGCTCAAATTATTTTAACTAACAATAATGATTGTTGTTATGTATCCAGGCTGAAACTGAATATTTAGTAGTCCTGTTTATACCTTAACTGAACAGAGTTTGAGAAGCAGAGAATTTCCGTTGTAATTCGTTATCACTATGTTAGTTGGTGAGATATGGATATATATTGATATGATTGAATTCAATGAACCTCAGAGTAGGCTCTTTGTATATATATTCATTTTCAGAAGTGTGGAGGAAAATAATATAGACGGCATTGATAATGTTTTCGATGAACATTGGTTGCACTTATAATGTTTTGATTTTATACTAATTGCCTTTAGGGACTAAATCTTGTCAAAATTTGGTACCTGGTCATATGAGTTTTGTAGTGGAGTATAATCGAAATTTGCGGCATACTTCTTCCATTTAGCCCGTGGTTTACGGTGTGAAAATCGTGAAATTTTTTTTTTTAAATAATATAAGGTTACACTCTGATTAACACAGTGATCAGAGTGATTATAAGTTATAATATAAACTTAAATTTACACGTTAAATTCAAGTTTATATGTGTGGATTTATAGTGCTTATAAGAGGTTCAGCCGAATATAGTGTTTATAGTGTTTATAGTGTTTATAGTGAATATAGTGTTTATAGTGTTTATATTTCCACACTATGTGTGGAAATATAAACACTATAAACACACAACTATACGCAAACTAATGTAACTATACGCAAATCTACAATTTGCGAATGTAACTACAGTTTAAATCTACAGTTTTCGAATGTAACTATAGTGTTTAAATCTAGTGTTTAAATCTACAGTTTGATAGTGTTTAAATCTACAGTTTGTGAATGTAACTATAGTGTTTAAATCTACAGTTTGATAGTGCTTAAATTTACAGTTTGAATGTACAGTTTAAATCTACAGTTTGCGAATGTAACTATAACATACGCAAACAATAACATAACTATAACTATAACATACGCAAACAATAATGTAACTATAACATACGCAAACAATGTAACTATAATGTAACTATAACATAATGTAACTATAATGTAACTATAACATAAAATACCTCCCCGACGCTCGAAATTTCTCCACGACCACTGTGTCCTCGGCGCCCATGACCGCTGCGCCCTCGACGCCCACGACAACTGCTCCCACGACCTCGGCGACCACTACCCTCGACACAGAACCTCACACAGAGCCTCACAGAGCTAATACAGATCCCTTGACACAGAGCCTCATAGAGCTAATACAACCAAAAAAATTTCCAAACGTCACAGATCGATGTGTGTCAATTATATAAATAATCTTTTGGCCGAACTATTGTTCGCCTGAAAGATAGTTCGGCCGAAAAATCTTTTGGCTGAACTATTTTTCGGCCGAATAATGTTTCGGCCGAGCTATCTTTTGGCCAAAAACTTATTGCCAGAAAGAAAATATCTGAACGACCAAATTTCTACACGAAAATCGAGGGCCCGGTTATGGCTCCGTTCGATTTGACGTTTATGTTTTCGGCCGAACAATAGTTCAGCCGAAAATAAGATCTTTCAGCCAAAAAATATATTTAGTTCGGCCGAAAATTTGTTTTTCGAAATTTTGGAGAGCAGATTGTCACGAAAGTGTAACCCACCTTCGTGATTCCACCGTACAATGACACATTTTTTCTAGAGTTTGAGAGAAAGGAATGCATGAGAAATATGGTAGAAATGGTCATGATATAGTCAAGATGTGACATCCCCCCAAAAAAGAATTTTTTTTTAAGTTTGAAATTTCTTAGGAAATTTTTCCGTTTATGGTAAATTCGAAATTGGAAATTTTTTTCCATTTATGACAATTTTGAATTTTGAATTTAGTTAATTGTAATTAATGAGTATGCTTTTGGGGTAAAGATCTGATTTGACCCAACTAACTACTTGACTATGACACTTTTATGAAATAAAATATTTTATAACTATTGTTGGAGGACAAATGGAACAACCATGTTGAAATCAGTTGACCATGACTCCATGAGTGGGGAACATGTTGGAACTACCTCAGGGCTGATTGTTACAAGTGGAAAATCAAGAATTTGTCCATTGGTAGCCTCTGAAAATTAGGGATTTAGAAAGCTGCTAAAATTCCTAAGGGGAAAAATACCTAGGCACTTTTGTTGTTGGATATATAGCATATGGGAGGAGGCATGACATTGCCTAGTATGTTGGAAGGGAAATCTATCTGTTGTTATTACGAACACTACCTGTTGAGTGTGTGGAAAAGGGAAGACTGTTGAAACTGAAAGGATTTGTTGAGGAGGAGTTACGAGTTAGCCCTCACGGATTGATGGTCAGGCTAGGGGGTGAACAGGTCAAGTGATTTGGCTTCCCTATTCTAAGGTTGGGAGGAACGTGGTTGTTCCATTTTTTGTTCGACAAATTGTTCAGATATGTTAATTTCTCCTTCTCTATTTAAATGTCATTGTAAATTATTGGTTGATAAGATTCCATTGATTTAAGTATGAATTGAAGTATTTTGTTTGCTAAATTTTGTAGGAATGCAGTGAAAGTAGGATAGAATTTCATAGAATTTCTGTAGTTGTGGAGTAAAAATATTGTTAAGTAACTTGACTGGAAATGAAAATTTGCATGGGGATATATACCAAGCAATGTAACTGTGTTAATGAATTTCTACTTATTTAATTATGTTAGAAATTACTGTCAGCTCGGCGTAGCTTATACATTTGACTATTCTGTTCACATTTGAATAACCGTGTAGTATCCACTATTCTGGAATAAATCTGAGGTTCATGAACCATACATACTACATTACGTATTTACATTTCTGTGGGATGTCTCGTGATTTTTGGAAAATTATCCTACCACATTTAAAAATATTGTTGTAAATAGCTATATATGTATAATAGAAGCCAACTGTGTATACAAACACCTATATCAATATATATAGAGATAACCCCATGACTTTCTAAACTCGCTTCTAAAGTCTAGAATATGTATGTCAATAGATACTAAGGATGTAATGGAAGGCGATTAAGCCTAATTGGTTATATTTCCAAGTTCTATAAATATTGAATCAAATGAACCTTTCGACACAAACGAAATTCTGGAATGAAACACTAGAAGAGCGGAAGCTCGTTTTACTTAGAAATGAAACAAAGATTTTGGATGCATATTTCGATAAATTCATAATTTTGTTAGTAAATGAAGAATCGTGACAGTCTCTGTATAAACCAGACATCAATGGAATAAAATAAAATAATAGATATATTGGGCCACAATGAAGTTGTTTGAAAAACAAAATAATGTAGGAGTATCTAAAAGTGGGAAATATATTCTCTGGAAGCATCAGGTTGATATGCTCTTCGTTTTTCATAAACAATCTAATCATATTAAATAACCAACATATGGAGAAAGTCTAAAATTTAATCATTCTGTATTTCCTTTCTTTTCATTATACTATACATAAGAGAAGACTCTCATGTCTTAAACCTTAAAATACAACCCAATTTGAGAAGCTGAAATTAGGGGTATGCCCGACCTACCCAGTCACTGCATTATAATCTTCCATAGTGAGTATTGTTACAACATTTGATACTTTTGCTAATAGGAACTGAGTTTTGAACTATACACATTACGGTATTCAGACCGAGAAGCTTCCTTATTAGAACTTGGGACGATAAGTCCTGAGGAGCTTAAAAGAAACTTGAGTACCTTTTCCACAAAAGGATGCCCGAAATCCGAGGGTTCAGATGCTTCAAACTTGTAAGGAAAACAAGTAAATTTCATTAGTATTTGTCAATGAATAATAGATTTTCTTATACAAGGTATACATAATTAAATCATCGAGATAAATTGATTATAATACAAAAATTACAGAAGAATTTGGATTGTAATTAACTTGGGCCTTATCACTGGTCATCTTTCGCTGCATAACTTTGAAGTCACCCTCGAACTTGATGGGAGAAGGGGGAAATGTCGATCTGATGGGTACCCTCGCAAAGATAAGAGGCCCCATCATTAGGTCACATTATACACAGTTATTAAAACTTAAATACCCAAAAGAAAAGCAAGGAAGAACTTCTAAGGATTAAAATAATCAAGAAATACAAGACACAATGCATTATACACTCCAGAACAAAAACAAGAACCCAGTTAGGATAATAGTCAGACATTTTGGCGAAAGATATAATTGTTGTAAACTGTAGTACTAAACCAATATTCCGCCGAATGAATTATGTCGAGTTCAAACATAAGTCGAATATCGGTGCCAAAGAGCTTGTAATTCTCGAAGAGTTGACAGAGCCAATACTCATGCATAATATAAATTTCCAAAGGGTAATTTACACACACTGAAGTCGATATGATTTAATGAATGATGTAAACCTAAGATTAAGTCACAAATTCGAATAATGGCATACAATATCATTGATATGCAAGGCTTCCATTGAGATATGGTTAATTGCAGGCTTACCAGAATGGGAATGTGAAAACCTTTAAAGGAAAAACTACCATCATTACTGTCATCTAATATTGAGAAGGAAATATATAGACTCATAGACCCCCAGATGAGTTACTCAAACTAAAAACATTCATTATCATTCACTGAGCATAAACCAGGAAATCTTTATATGCACTAATGTTGAGAACGACTATGAAAAGAAAAATGTGAAATCATAAATCCACAGATAGATTACCAAGAAAATGAAAACTACGGGAAGGTTTTAATTTCAACAGAGGAGTACCCTTAACCAGTTAATAAGGATGACCTATTTGCATGCTTTCCATGCCTCTCCTCGACATTTACACCAGAGTGTTTTCTCCATAGCCTCCCTCGAATCCTTCACAGAGAGTAAGTGATTCAAAATGGAGATGAACCTAACCAAATTTTCCGAAAAAGGGCTGAGCGGGAAACGTTTAATGCTACCATGTTAAGCCATGTGAAATTCGAGAGCTGGCCTTCCCAATAAGGGACACGAAGGAAGGGGATAGGCTCAAATGAGACTCTACACAGATCTTCTTTAAGGAATTGGACAGAAAGTTCAATGCGACTTGACAGTACCACCACCGATCCTCGCACCGAGTTAATGCGAAGGAGGGAAGGGTTTCAGAACATTATCCTATAACTAACAGAGTAAGTCCAGTTCAATTACTGTGCAATGATTCACTTCGTAAGGGGATAACCCTAGGCTCGGACGAGAAATGCCTACATGTTATTTTAACGTGACAGTGGGCCAATAACTAAGCTCATATGATTTTTTCCTTGTTAGCACAATTTTTTACTAAGACCCCGATATCACAACCATACCACAACTGGAACTATTGTCCCTTTGCCAAAAAACCCTTAGTTTGGATGGGACGAAATGCGCTATTCCTCATATCTTAGTACCAACTAGATATAAAATCAAAATATGCACAGATGTTGGAGTTACACTGTTGGAATGGTTAATACTTTGAATTATATTGTGTAACAGGGCTTTGATAGTATGCATGCAAT
Organism: Picea mariana; assembly: GCA_032191745.1. Classification (NCBI taxonomy): domain Eukaryota; kingdom Viridiplantae; phylum Streptophyta; class Pinopsida; order Pinales; family Pinaceae; genus Picea; species Picea mariana. The sequence continues at coordinate 5,881 of JASDQU010292971.1, forward strand.
ATTTTTCCAAATGTTTGTAACTTCACATATTAAGAATTAATCGATAGGAAGTCTTATATATATATGTAATATGTATATGTATGTATGTATATATATATCTGTGTGTGTGTGTGTGTGTGGGTGTGTGTGTGTAATATAGACTGTGTTTTGTTTTTAAGGAATAAAGATTGTTTTATTTTAGTATTTCTAACACTTCCATAATGATAAATTATATCAAGGAATTTTGACAGGCCAAAAATTATAGGGCCATTCCTAGTTGTTATTATGTTTACCTTGTAACTTGAATAAATTCCAGGAGAGTAAATAATTTAGGAACATAAGCCTAGGAGTAGTGGAACAGAGACAACGTTTGTTGCTAGAATTTTTCTTTACACCTTGGAATTTGTGAACTGTAAATAAATTAAATTGAGTTAATTATAAAGAGGAGAGTTAATATCCCTAACATATTTTTTTTTTATTTTGATAATTTTAGGGTACATTACATATGGTATCAGAGAAAAGGTTACAACACTTGGACCTTGAACAGGGCCAAATTAATTGGTTAGCACATATTTATGCCTATATAAACCTAACAAACCATTACTGTTACAAACAGAAAACTCCTTTTTGCTTTTTGTTAATCATGGCAGCCCAGGATGATGCAGAAATAAGACTTGATGGGAATCCTAAACAAAGAACTCTTGAAGATCCGAGACAGAATAGTGACGAAATGTCACCAACTGAGGTTATGGAAACAATGAATAATCTCATTTTTGAGCTACAAGTTTTCAAAGCAGATAATGAGAAATTGAAGAAGGCATAGCAAGAAATAAATGAAGGTTTGTTGCATAGTATAGTGACAAAGAAAATCCCAAATGAAAATAACCATGAAGAAGAGGTCTGTAAAAGGGCCTCCAAAAATTTTGGTCCTGAAGCAGAAAAAGGGGACAACTCATCTGAAGGTACACATTCAGCTGAAGATAAAACAAAAACAGACAGAAAAAGAAAACGGGTAGATCACCTTCAGAGAGAATTTAAGAAAATCAAACTCGCAACCTTTGATGGGGAATCCAGAACATGGGAGGAAGCTGAGGCATGGCTATTAGACATCAAGACATATTTTCAGATCTACAACTATTCCCACAATACGAAGGTCAAAATGGCCATCTATAATCTGAAAGGAAAAGCCAACATTTGGTGGCAAGATCTGAAATTGGCTAAGAGCCTAAAGGAGAAACAGATGGAATGGTCGTATTTTAAGAAATACTTTAAGAAATAGTACCTATCTTAAATTTACCATGAAATAAAAACTAAAGAATTTTATGATTTATGACTTGGTCAAATGGATATGGAAGATCTGATAAACAAATTCCTAGAATTACTAAGGTTCGTACCTTATATCTAGGAGGATAAAGTGAAAATCCAGCGGTTCCTAAGTTGTTTACCAAATTCCTACAATGACATAATCAAATTTGATAATCCAAAGTCCTTGACTGAAGTATTCAGGAAAGCCCAAATGTTTTACGACCAATACAAACAATGGACATAATTTCGCAAGTCTTGGAAAGACAAGAAACAAGACCGAATGAACCAAGAGAAGAAAGGATACCAGCTAGCTCCTTATTGGAATGCAACAGAAAGATTTCCAAGAAAATATTTTCACTCCAACAATCCAAATACACAAGGAAGCGGTAAACCGACAAGTCTAGGAACAAAGAAGTTTGGGGACAACCGCTGTTAACCATTAAAATGTTGGGAATGTGGAGAACCTCATGTAAGGAGGAATTGCCCATGTTTGATTTCAGAAAACATAACTATTGTTCACAATTTACAAGAAGCCTCTATAGTAGGCGATGTAGGCATAAGCTTACATCGGATCAATGCAGCCGTGGATGGCTGGCAAGATGACCACCAGTCCTCTGTCGTGGAAATTGAAGGTAAAATTAATATCACTCGAATTTATGTTTTAATTGATTATGGAGCTACATTAAGTTATATCACTCATGGTATAGTAGAGTCAAATAAACTTAAGAAAATAAGACACACAAAATCGTGGCTGGTACAACTAGCAACATGAACTAAAAGGAAAGTTGTCGACTTTATTTCTGATTATGAGTTTAGTTTAGGTGGTCAAAACATAAAGACAAATTTGAACATTCTACCGCTAGGATATTATGATGTAATTATCAGAATGAATTGGTTAGAAAGGCATAAAGCAATGCTAGATTGTTATGAAAAAACACTTAACTATAAATATGAAAATGACACCGCTAGGACAATTCAAGGTATACAAAAACCAGTATTAGTTAGACAAATTTTAGCAATGCAATTCAAGAAATGCATGAGAAAGGGTTGTGATGCAAACCCCCTACCTGAGAAGGGTTCTGCGACCTCCCAGTCTCTGGATCGATTTTCTTCTAAGTCGAAATGGCTCTTCGGACTCCTATTGGAACCCTTTGAATGAATCCACAGGTCCTTATTGAAAACCTGCCTTGTGCAACTTAACACCAGGCACGAGCCTTACATCTCCATGCGACCACAACCTTGCCTTAGCGCAAGTTCCCTTTGTGACTTGCGATCTCATGAATCGATGACCCTTGACTCCTTTTTCTCCATTCATCGATACCCGATATTGCGATATGGGTATGGTTCCCTCTTCACTAGAGACCACTACATATAACCGTAGGCTAAGATAAACACTAGCGCTACTCGCAACTCACAACTTTGCAAGTCAGAGTGTTGATCCCTCGTTCTCATCTTTTGTGAAACCACGAATGGTTAGCGATGGGTTGGATCCTTCCAAGGTGATGCATGTCTGCCACCTATCACCCGCTTCCACCTTTTTCTGGGCTTTGTTATTACGCCACCTGTCAACCACGCGGTCCCCACCTAACGGACATGCCATGTGATTGCACGAGACCTCGGTGATCGACACTTCATGACTTTAGTGATCGAGGTGCAACTCCTTCACCCTCCAAAACCCCGATACATGATGTAGCGAGGCACCAAATCTCATGGCTCTCCTTCCTCCTCGATCGACAGTTCAGTTCAAATCACGATCGCGTGACTCGGGGCTTTGAAGCACAAAGAACTCCGCCTCCCAGCTCGCGATACCCAAGTTCACGATGTGGACTAACCTCGTTATTTTACGATCTCGCGACTCGGGGTTTTGGGAGATAAGACCCATGTCCTTCCAACTTGCGATACCCAAGATCACGATGTGTACCAATGGTCTAGATCTTCCGCTTAATCAACATCAAAGATTGAATCCCAACTATCTTCCAGAACTCTGCCACTTGTCCTCCAAACTCACGAACCCCAAGTTCACGAAATGATCCAATGACTTACACAAAGCATGATCAATGACTCACGTTGATCCTGGATCCTAAGGTGATGGGCTTCACCGGCGTCTAACCACCATGCAGCTTCCTTTGGTCCTATGGTCCTCGCAATTTCGTGAGTTCTCCACAGAGAATTTTGATCGTCCGCCTCTGCTTCTCGAGGACTTCTAGCCAATGACTTGGCACCCTCCTTCCACTATTACGAGGTTTTAACCTCGCGCACATTTTCTGGATCCAACGACTCGTGGAAACTTGGCACTTCTCCCCGAAGTGTCTCCATCGTCCATCTCAGCTACTCTCCTGCATGAATTCATCTCCTTCTATTGTTTGGACATAGATTCAACAGTCTAGATCTTCTCCTCCCAGTGTTGATCCAATGGTAGCTGTGCTCCTCCCCCTGAACTTGCACCTCTCCCCTTCCTTTGGAATAATTTCAATGCTCGAAGATCTCAGCCTTCGATGCTTTCCTTGTGAGCCTGGTTCCTTTGGGTCTTGTTTTCATTATAGATACGCTTCCCCTCCTGAGCTTTGTCAACTCAGAAAACTCAAAAGGTTTTCTCTCTGCACGTTCCTTTTTGTGCTTTCTCTTCTGAGCTTATGGACTTAGAACAAGTCCACTCTCGCACACTCCTGGTGCTCCTGAAATTTCAAATAACTCAATTCAAAGTATTTCTTGAAAAGAAATTCTTCGTGCCCTCCTGGCATTCTTATGCTCGATGCACACCTTGCAGAGCTTACAGAGTGTTCAAAAACTTTGAAAATATCTCTCATCAACACTTCTTCTCTCTGAACTTGAAATAGAGTCCCTCCTGTGCACTCTATGCACACGCTCAATGCCCTCCTGGCAGAGTTTTACAAAACCTTTAGTAGTTTTGTTTCTTCTCTGTGCCTCCCTTTGCACAGTTCCTCCTCTAGAGTATTCAGTAACTCTGAGGATTCCTTTAAGTCTATGAATTCTCCTGGTGTTCCCTCCTGGCACATTCATTCTGACTCCTCAGTGTTCAAATGCACACTCCTTGCACTGGCCTCAGAACTTCTTGTGTTCCGTTGTGCACTCCTTTCACAGCCTAAAGAACCCATATAGAAATCGACAAACTCATAAACATATAGTAAAATCTATCTATCACCTGTCTCTACAACATTCATTCCTGAAACATAACACATGAACAACAATATGCAGGAGAATCTACTTTTCTATTAATCTGTATGTCTCTACAATGGTTTACAAAGGCTGGACTATAACAAGTCTCAACTCTCTCTGCTCTGGTCTCCTTTTTTTCACTCTCTACTCTTCGAGAGACACCCCTTACAAAAGAGGTTTCTCTTGAGCTTATCCTCTTCACCGCCTCTGTGTTATCGCTATCTCAGAGCGGCTTCTACTCCTACGACTATATTACAAAAAAGGAAGTCACTGACCTGACTGATCTGGACTTAGCTGCAGGTAACCATTAAAGGAAACCTCAACCACTATTTGTACAAAGGCATGATTTTGTCTCTATCAACCTTACAACATTAAATTCAAATTCAAATTTTGGAAAACGAGAGGGTTGGGCCTCTCCCTTTCATGCATGCACGCTGTCGGCGGGCTAGCACTTATGCTGAGTTAGAGCAATGCTCCTGCATCATACTCCTCAGCTGGAAAAATCATGATCTCCTCTTCTCCGGTGTTGAAATCCACCCAGATCCCAAATTTTTTCTTGGAGTTGTCCTCCGGATCCTTTCCAGCTATGCTACTGTTGTTGTTGTTGCTTCTTCTTCTTCCCTGTTGCTCTCACAAGCTTCCTTCTACTCAAATTTTCTTTGTTGACTGCTTCTTGTGCTGACCTCAACACCAGTGTCCTGATCTCCTCAATCACCTCGTCCAGTTTCTCCCATGGTTGGCTCTTTGTATGCAGTCTTGTTTGTTGCACTTTTGTCTTCTTAATGGGAAGATCTACTCGATCTCCCCTGGTATATTTATCTCTCTTTGTGGCATTGAGTGGACACTCTGCTATAGACTCTGGCTCTGCAGTCCCCTCACTGAACTATTGTTCAAATTCTTCCTATGGAAGTTCTGCTGTTGCTATTTCTTTTGCTGGCAAACTTCTAGCTTCTTCCATCTTGGCTTGTCAGGTGTGCAAACTTTGCACCATCACCCTTATCTCCAAGGCTTCCAATTATTCTCACAAATCAACAAAATCTGTTTTGTCTACATCCTCTTATGCTACAGGCTTCAGTGCTACAACCATATCCTGTTCAGCTTCCTGGCTAAAAATTTTGAGCATTTTGATTGAATGCACTTCTTCTCCTGCAGGGGCAAACATCAGTGTCTGCTCCATTTCTTCCTCTTCTTTGACAATCTTTGTTGGCTATCTTTCTTCTATTGCTACATCTACAATGCATTCTTTGGCCTCAACTGGGATGCTTGGTAGGAATACTTCAATTCCCCCAATGATCAGACTTCTCTTCTGATTCTCTCCTATCAATGCTCCTTGCTGATCTGAACTCTTGCCTGAGTTCATGAGACTCTCAAAAAGTCTCATCTCCTTTCCCCTTCCGACCTAGCAATTTGGGAATTTTCTACTACCCACCTGACAGTCTATGAAATCCAATGATCCCATATCATTGCCCACTTGGAAATCTAAACTTTCACCACTGCCCCCTTGGCAATATGCGAGACCTTCTGCTCATATCTTCCCATTGCGCAACTGTCAACTCGAAAGTTCACTTCTGCTCACCTGACAATTTATGAGATCTTCAACTAATATCATACCATTTCCCTCCTGGCAATATGAATTTTTGTTGTTGTCCTCTTGACAGTCTATGAGATCCTCCAATGATCTCATTTCATTGCCCACCTGGAAATATGAAAATTCATCCTTGACCTTCTGGCCATTTATGAGATCTGAAATTGATCCCTCTTCCTCATCACTAAGGGTTTCTTTGACTTATGTCTCACATATGCAAATAAACTTTGTTTCACTGAGGTTTTCAGCATACCTCAGCCACTTCCTCAACTCTAGTCATTGTTTCCTAGACAACAACTTTTGAACAGGCCATTTGGATTTCCTGCTCAGAGGCCATTCGTACCTCCAGTGTACTTTCACCTCTTGTTGCATCTCCAATGTGAGTTGTTCCATTCTCCTATAGCTCGCCTGGCAATCTATCATTTGTTGCACACCTTGCAACAATCATCACAGAGATTTAACACACTGCTTCTTTCACCTATTGTATACAGATGAATCTCTTCTTCTGAATCCACATGATGTTACCAGAACTTCTCCCACCATCTCTCCTTTGTCTGTGAATAAGGTAACGATCTCCTCTTTCTGTTTTATCTGAAATCTATAGACAAAAATCTGCTCTGATACCACTTGATGAAAACACCCTACCTTATCAGGGTTCTGCGACCTCCCAGTCTCTGGATCGATTTTCTTCTAAGATGAAATGGCCCTTCGAGCTCCTGCAGGAACCCTTTGAACGAATCCACGGGTTCTTATTGAAAAACTACCTTGTACAACTTAACACCAGGCGCGAGCCTTACATATCCATGCAACCACAACCTTGCCTTAGCACAAGTGCCCTTTGTGACTCATGATCTTGTGAGTCGATGACCCTCGACTCTTATTTCTCCATTCACTGATACCTAATATTTCGATACGAGTATGGCTCCCTCCTCACTATTTTCTGCTACATATAAGTGTAGGCTAGGTTAAACACTAGCGCTACTCACAACTCACAATTTCACGAGTTGGAGTGTTGAGACCTCGTGCTCCTCTTTTGAGAAACCGCGAAAGGTCAGTGATGGGTTAGCTCCTTCCAAGGTGACGCATGTCCACCACCTGTCACCCACTTCCACCTTTTTCTGGGAATTGTTATTATGCCACCTGTCAACCACGCGGTCCCCACCTAACGAACGTGCCACCTGATTTCACAAGCCCTCGACACTCGACACTTCGCGACTTTAGTGATCAAGGTAAAACTCCTTCACCCTCTGAAACCCCGATACATGATGTAGTGAGGTGCCAAATCTCACACCTCTCCTTCCTCCTCGATCAACGGTTCAGGTCAAATCATGATTGCATGACTCAGGGTTTTGAAGCACAAAGAACTCTACCTCCTAGCTCACGATACCCGAGTTCACGATGTGGACCGACCTCGTTATTTTGTGATCTTGCGACTTAGGGTTTTGGGAGACAAGACCCTTTTCCTTCCAGCTTGCGATACTCGAGATCGCGATGTGGACCAATGGTCCAGATCTTCCTCTTAATCAACGACCAAGATTGAATCCCGACTATCTTCCAGATCTCTGCCACCTGTCCTTCAGACTCACGAACCCCGAGTTTGTGAAATGATCCAAGGGCTTACGCAAAGCATGATAAATGACTCACATTGATCCTGGATCCTAAGGTGATGGGTTTCAATGGCCTCTAACCACCTTGTATCTTCCTTTGGTCCTATGGTCCTCACGATTTCGCGAGTTCTCCACAAAGAATTATGACCATCCGCCTTTACTTCTCGAGGACTTCTATCGAATGACTTGGCACCCTCCTTCCACTGTTATGAGGTTTAAACCTCGTGTGCCTTTTCTGGATCCGACAGCTCATGGAAACTCAACACTTCTCCCCAAAGTGTCTCCACCATCCATCTCAGCTGCTCTCTTGCATGACTTCATCTCCTCCTATTGTTTGGACGTAGATTCAACGGTCCAGATCTTCTCCTCTTGGTGTCAATCCAACGACAACTATGATCTTACCCTTGAGCTTGTGCCTCTCCCCTTCCTTTAGAATAATTTCAATTCTTGAAGATCTCGACCTTCGATGCTTTCCTTGTGAGCCTGGTTCCTTTGGGTCTTGTCTGCATTATAGATATGCTTCCCCTCTTGAGCTTTGTGAACTTAGAAAGCTTGAAAGGTTTTCTCTGTGTGCATTCTTTTTTTTCACTTTCTTTTCTAAGCTTATGGACTTAGAACAAGTCCACTCTCGCACACTCTTGGTGGTCCTGAGATTTCGAATAACTCAATTCAAAGTATTTCTTGAAAAGAAATGCTTCACGCGCTCCTGGCATTCTTCTACTCGATGCACAC
>JASDQU010292976.1:0-14435 GCA_032191745.1 Picea mariana
AGAGGTCAGGGCAGAAGTCAGCCCAGAGGAAAATCAGTTGCCCAGGACAAATACCAGAAGCCCAAGGAGGATTGGAAGTTCAAGTCTGAGCCTAAATGCAAACGAAATGAGAGAGGTGGAACCTCACAGTGTGAGAAATATGTTGAACAGAGAGGAAAACATACTAAGCGGAGAGGAGATTATGCTGACAACAACACTTTTCCTCGTACTAAAGGCAAAGTAAGAGGAAGAGGTGGAGTAATAACATGCTTCACATGTGGGAAGAATGGGCACAAGTCTTACGAGTGTCCAGATAAAAAGAAGGACATTAGAGAATCTCACATCGTCGAGGCGTAGAGGCAGGATGTGGACGCAAAAGACATTGAAGGCGAAAGATCGCTCATGATGCGAAAAGTCCTTTTCACACCCGAGAAGGAGGTGGAGAGTTCAGTCCAAAGGACCAGACTTTTTAGGACTGCTTGCAAGACCAAGGATAGGTTATTCAAGGTCATAGTAGACAGCGGTAGCATGGATAATCTTGTTTCAACCAAGATGGTAGAGAAGCTGGAGCTAGAGACGACTGATCATCCAAGCCCATATAAAGTTTCATGGCTACAGAAAGGACATTAGGTAACTGTCACTAAACAATGTTTAGTTGAATTCAAGATAGGTGGATATAATGATAAGATCTTATGTGATGTCATTCCTATGGATGTTTGTCATCTATTGCTGGGTAGACCATGGCAATATGACAGGAATGTGATTCATGATGGGAGAATGAACACATACACCCTAGAGAAGAACGGGAGGACACACATGTTGCTTCTGATAAAGGATAAGGAGGTGAAGCTGGAAGTAAGCAACACGGTACTTCTCATGAGTGGGAAGGAACTTCTTACAGAGGTAAAGAAGAAGGAGGACCCACAGTTCTTTGTGGTCAAGAAATCGAAGATTGTTTGGACCAACACAAGAGTGGATGATTTACCAGAAGAGATTCAGGAACTACTGGAAGAGTTCGCTAACATCGTAGTGGACGAATTACCTCATTCATTGCCACCGATCAGAAGTGTGAGTCATCATATTGATCTCATACCAGGAGCCAGTTTGCCGAATAAAGCCGCATACAGATTGATGCCACAAGAGAATGAGGAGGTTAAGAGGCAAGTCCAAGAGTTTTTGGACAAAGGTTTGGTCAGGGAAATCTTGAGTCCATGTGTTGTTCCAACAGTACTCAGTCTGAAGAAGGACAGAGGCTGGAGGATGTGTACTGACTCTAGGGTGATTAATAAGATAACCATCAAGTACAGATTTCCATTGCTAAGGATGGATGATCTGATGGATTTCTTAAGCGGAGAAAATTACTTTTCAAAGATTGATTTGAAAAGTGGATATCACCAGATTCGCATGAGAGAAGGTGATGAATGGAAGACAACATTCAAAACAAACGAAGGGTTGTATGAATGGCTTGTTATGTCGTTTGGCTTAACAAATGCACTGAGTACCTTCATGAGGTTGATGAAAAAAGTCCTGAGGGAGTTCATCGAAAAATTTGTCATTGTGTATTTGGATGACATACTGATTTTCAGTAAATCAGTGGCAGAACACTTGAAGCATTTGGCCACACTGATGCAGAGACTACAGTAGGAGAAACTGTTGATAAACATGAAGAAGTCCTCATTCATGAATATAGAGCTCATTTACTTGGGATTTTTTATTTCTGCTGATGAGTTGAGGATAGATCCAGATAAGGTGGAGGTGATTAAGAATTGGCCATCACTGAGGAATGTATTTGAGGTGAGAAGTTTTCACGGATTGGCTAGTTTCTACTGAAAATTCATCAGGAATTTCAGTGGAATCAATGCAGCGATGATGGATACAATGAAGAAGCAGCATAAGTCTTTTCACTAGACAGAAGAGGTTGAGAAGAGTTTCAATCTATTAAAATGGAAGATTACAGAACAACCAGTTTTGATGTTGCCGAATTTCCGAAAGACATTTCAAGTGAAATGTGATGCAAGTGGATTTGCAATCGGGGCAGTCTTGAGTCAAGAAGACAGGTTGATCGCATATTTCAGCGAGAAGTTGAATGAAGTGAAAGTGAAATACTCCACTTATGATAAGGATTTTTATGCTATCATACAGGCATTGAATAAATGGAGGCATTACTTGATCCCGAAAGAGTTTGTATTGTACAGTGACAATCATGCACTGCAGTTTGTGACTCAATAGGAGAAGTTGAATAAGAAACATGTCAAATGGGTTGAGTATATGCATAATTTCACTTTTGTGATTAATCATATTTCCGGTACTGCTAAACAAAGTTGTTGATGCTTTGAGCAGGAAGTGTTGCTTTTGCAGGAGTTCCAAGTCAAAACGCTGGGTTTTGATGATCTCAGGGACATGTACACAAATGATCAAGATTTCAAGGAAGCGTATGAAGTAGCTGAGAATCCAGTTGTTAGAGACAGAAGCCAGTGGATAGAATATATGATCCAGGAGGGATTGCTATTCAGGGGCAATCAACTATGTATTCCGAAATGATCCATGAGGGAGAATCTGTTAAAAGAGAAACATAGTGGATGATTGGCAGGGCATTTTGGTCATGACAAAACATTCACGAAACTGAATGAGTCATATTTTTGGCCAGGAATGCGATCAAATGTCAAGGGATTTGTAGATAGGTGTAGAATTTGCCAAAATTCGAAGGGGAGAAAGCAGAATGCGGGTTTTTATCAACCATTGCCCATACCAGAAAGACCGTGGGATGCGATTAGAATGGATTTTGTATTGGGGTTACCGAGAACACAAAGAGGTTGTGATTCAATATTTGTGGTGCTGGATAGATTTTCCAAAATGACACACTTCATTCCATGTCAGAAGACCAGTGACACAACTCACATTGCTAATCTGTTTTTCAAAGAGGTCATTCGACTTCATGGTTTGCCGAGAAGCATAGTTTCGTACAGAGATACGAAATTCATAGGGCATTTTTGGAGGACCTTATGGAAGAAGCTAGGAACTAACTTGTTGTTTAGTTCATCTTATCATCCTTAGACGGAAGGACAGACAGAAGTGGTGAACAGAAGTTTGGGAGACTTGCTGAGAAGCTTGGTGACAGAACACCATAGCCAGTGGGACCATATATTACCACAGACAGAGTTTGCATATAATGACTCAATTAATAGGAGCACAAGGCAAAGTCCATTTCAGGTTGTTTATGGCATGCAACCGAGATGAATTTTTGAACTGAGGGATTCAGAATAGACTGCGACTAGGAGCGCTAGTGCAGAAGAATTCGCAGAGGTGATGAAGGAACTTCACAGCCAGGTGAAGGGATGATTGTTGGAATCAAGTCAGGAATATAAACGCAGAGCCGATCAGCATAGAAGACAACTTTAGTTTGAGGTTGGTGAGTTGGTTCTGGCACATTTGAGGAAGGAAAGGTTCCCGAGAGGAACATACAACAAGTTGAAGATGAAGAAAATCGGGCCATGTAGCGTATTGAAGAAATTTGGGATGAATGCTTACGAGATTGACCCGATGGGATCGGAATTTCTTCAATATTCAATGTCTCGGATTTATACCCATATAGAGCTGAGGAAATAGGGACTAGAACTGAGCATCTAGTGATCCAGTGGACAAAGCAGATGCCATTTGCAGAGAAGCCACAGATGGAGTGCATACTGGACAAGAGGGTTGGTAATAAGACCAGACAAAAAGAATAATTTGAGTATCTAGTCAAATGGAAGAACCATCCAGTTGAAGATGCCAGCTAGGAGACTGAAGTAGAGATACAGAAGCATGGACAGACCATGCAGGAGCTCATGGATAGGAGCCCATGAAAGTTTTCAATCAAGGGAGTATGATGCAGGAGCATCTCCCACATCAAGCGAGCCAGTACGGAAGACAATGGACAACTGGACAAGCACCAGCAAAAATTTTGAAAATCACCTTGGAAGTTGTTGCGTGATCTTAAATGAGCCATTAAAAAAAGGTGCACTTGTATATTGTAAACGGACCTTGAGCGGATTTCTCTTGTCCTTAGTAGGTAGAAGGCATTTAAGATAGTTAATGTAAAGTAGATAGAATTTAATTCTAGACTAGACAGTTGTAGAACGCAAGAGGGAAATGGGATATAGACACCCTCCTTTGTGTATTGTATCATTATATGGAGAAGGAAGAGCAAGAGCATGCAGAGAGTTGTGTAAGAACACCCATGTACAGATATTAGAATTAATAGAAGAGGTTGATTCAAATTCATGGTTTTGTGTCTGTTCTCTGTGTATTGATGCTGAGTGATATGCTCATGAATGTTTTCTTTCTGTTATACATTTTCTTTATATGTTGTGTACGTGATTTCATGTTGTGTTTGGAATCTGAAAGAAAGAAGGAATGAGTTTCAATTGTTTCTCTATTTGAGCTAGAGAATTCCTGCAAGGAGTCTAGTTGAAGTGTTCACAAGGAGTGCATTGACAGAGGGTTCAGATAGAGATAGCTTTTGTTCTCATTCATGCCAAAGGTGCAGCTGGGCACAGGAGCTGTGTAAGGAGTGCGCAGGCTGGGTAAATGGTCTCAGGGTTGCGAACCTAAGAGAAGGAGTTAACAACTGCTGCTGCAGGTATGCACAGAGTCGAGGGACTTCAACACTTAGACATGGTTGAAGGTTTGTCACAAGGAGTGTGTGTAAGAGTTTTCTAAAGGACTTGAAGGTTGTGGAAAATCTCAGGAAGGGTAAGGCCTTCAAATCCATGGAAGGAAAGCATAGGGAAGCTGCGACTGGAAGTCTGTAAGCAGTGTTGCAAGTTTGCACGCAGGTGGACAGTTTTCCGCGGAGGAATCCTTAGTCATTGTAGGAAGCATTGAGGAAGGAAGCGAACAGTCAAAATTCTCTGAGGAGGATTCATGACATCCTGTGAGCCGTTAGATCTCACAAATGTGTAGAGGAGATATGACGAAGTATTCCCAAAGTTCAAAACTTAGGAGGGGCAGAGCCATTGATCCAAACCAGCAAGGACCGTTGGATTTTCATGTGGAATCGTGTATTGGGGTTTCTTGGGTTGAAGCCCGTAAAATTGGAAATAGGAATCACGAAATCGTGAACCGTGATATCCCGATATCTAAATGAACAGCGTGGGACCATAGGAGTCAGAGGAGTGGACAGGTGGCATGTCTTATCGAGGTTTCACAGCGAGAAGTTTCGAACTCATTACATCAGGATTCGCGATATTGTGAATTCTGAAAATCCGATGGAGTGAAGGTATTGAAAATTCAAACTCGTGTGTGTGTCAGAGTTTCAGCTAATTGGAAGTCGAGAGTCGGTAAAGAAAGTTGCTCGACATCGCGAGTGGCGAAATCGCGATAGTGAAAACCCTGATGGGAAAAATTCAGCGTTGACTGGTTGTCGGGTTTCGGGGATTCGAGAGTCTGATTCTTGTCCACAGACCTCGCGAAGTCACGAAGTGTGATCACCTGATAAGTAAAGAGAGGGATCGTGGGAAGATTTATGTGGGTGTAGATTTCCCGATAGGGAAATAGAAGGACCGGTTAGTGTTCTTCGAGCCGTGAGAAGGAGAATATCCTGTGAGCGGGCGTGCTTTTGGGCATGTGCTGCATCATATTGCTACATTAATGACCATGTCACATTGGGGCATTCATGAAATGTGATGTAACATTGTGGTGTTCTTTAAGGTTTTTGTCGCATTGTAGCTTTAATGAAATGTGATGTCACATTATGACATTCATTAAGGGTTTTGTCGCATTGCAATGTTCATCAAGGGTTATGTTGGGTTATGACCTTATTCAATGGTTATGTCATATTGTGACTTTCATTTTGATATACTTTATGTGAAATTGGTGTGTTTCTTAATAGTTTTTTTCATTGAGACATTCACATTACCATGTTAATGGAAATGTAACATTGCGACATTCATTAAATTTCAAGTCACATTGTGATTTTCATTAAGGGTTTTGTTGCATTGCGACATTAGTCAAATCTAATGTCACATTATAACATTTATTAAGGTTTTTTTCACATTGCAACGTTCATCAAGGGTTTTTTTCAGGTTGTGACATTCTTCAATGGTTATGTCAGATTGTAACACTCATTTTGTCTTACTTTATAATATGGATATGTTTGATTTTGATGTTTTCAATGGTTATTTGACATTAAAACATCCATCTTGGTTGACTTGTGTCGGCATCCTACATTCATGAATGGTTATGTTACATTGTGGTGTTGATCAAATGTGATGTCGCATTGTGGTGTCGATCAAATGTGATGTCACATTGTGACATTAATAAATGATTTTGTCACATTGTGGCATTCATTGAGGTTTATGTTGGATTGCAACATTCCTTTATGGTTATTTTAGATTGCATCATTTATCTTGTCGTGTTAACAACTACGTCGCATTGTGACATTCGTCAAATGTCATGGCACATTATGATGGTCATTAAGGTTTTTGTTGCATTGTGAGATTAGTGAAATGTGATGTCACAATGTCACATTAATAAATAATTTTTTTACATTGCAGCATTCATTTAGGGTTATGTTGTATTGTGACATTCCTTAATGGTTTTTTTTGATTGCGACATTCATCTTTCCCCGATAAGAACCATGTAAAATTGTGGCATTCATCAAATTCTGTGTCACGTTGCGATGTTCATTAAGGGTTTTATTGCATTATGGAATTAATGAAATGAGATGTCTCACTATGATGTCCATTAAGGGTTGTGTTACATTGCAATGTTCATCAATATTTATGTTGGGTTGTGACATTCTTCAATGGTAAGGTCAAACTGTGAATTTCATTTTTTCTTACTTTATGTGAAATTGTTGTGTTGCTTAATGATTATTTCAAATTGTGAAATTCATCTTACCACGTTAATGGGTATGTAACATTGTGACAGTCATCAAATGCCATGCCACATTGTGATGTTCATTAAGGGTTAATGAAATGTGATGTCACATCATGACACTCATAAAGACTTTTGTCACATTGAGACATTCATTGAGGGTTATGTTGGATTGCAACATTCCTTAATAGTTATTTTGGATTGTGACATTTATATTTCTAAGGGTTAATGAAAAGTGATGTCACATTGTGACATTCATAAATAATTTTTTCACATTGAGACATTCATCGAGAGTTATGTTGGATTTCAATATTCCTTAATGGTTATTTCGGATTGCGACATTCATCTTGCTGCATTAATGGTCACATCACATTATGGTGTTCATAGAATGTAATGTCACATTTCAATGTTCATTAAGGTATTTGTCCTAATGTGGCATTAATGAAATGTGATGTCACATTGTGACATTCATTAAGGGTTTTGTTGCAATGAAATTATCATCAAGGGTTATTCACCATGTTTTAGTATGGTTATGAATGGTTTGACTAAGGTTGATTATATTTGACCATAATTAACTATGGTTAACCATGTTTGACCATTTTTTAATTTTATTGAATACAATAAACCATGTCTAAGCATGGTTGAGTATAGTTGAAGAATGGTGATTATGATTGACTATGGTTGACCATGTATGATGATGGTGATTATGTTTCACTATAATTGACAATGGTTCATTATGGTTGAATTTTGTAGAACACTTTTTAATATAGTTAAATTTGGTTAACTATGGTTGATGCAACACACACAACCCCCTAAGTACCCTTTTAAGGGGTGGGGTATTAAATTTTTTCTTTTCCTAAACCCATTTGAATCCCTTAAAAAATGACACCATCATCTTCTACTTGTTGACATCTTTCCAAGTAATATATTTTTTTCCAAAACCGAGTTCTGGATCAAAAGTCATGGCCTTTTAAAGATTTAGGGCCTTTATTAGCCAAAGGAATTCTTACTTCCACATGGCACCCATGTGGCTCCACTCTACCTATGTTGTTTGACATGGAATTAATATGTTACAACATGTCACTCCCTAGAATGGATGTGGTATCTGACATGGATATTGATGTGGCACCCGCTACCTGGACCACCAAAACCTTGATACATCGGGCTGACGACCCTTCCACTCTTAGCACTTGGCTACCTAAAATACATGAGACCCTCCCTCACAAGGCATTGAAACTTGTCCATTGGTATGTCGTATCTTATACCTCATCCTCATTTCGTGTCGACCCAAATCACCTGATCCAAGATGAGATGGTGCTCAGGATACATGGTCCAGTCATGTGGTGCCACTTGTCTATTGAGAATTGGTTAGGTAACTTCCTTCAATGTAAAAATGAGTTTGTATACCATTGACTCATTGAGAGTGCTTGTGTACACCTTATCCATTGATGCTCGATACAATATGATTTTGTTCCCAAGACACATTGTCCTATAGCATGCCACTACCTGGAATCCACTGCGATCATGACATGTAGTCACCCAATGCTAGATATCGTGCCCCCTAGTGACCCATCTCTTCTGCTACACACCTCCAAACCTGACTTGGGTCTAGCTGGCACTATAGACACATGGATAGACCACCACTGGCCTCTTGTTAAGACATGTGTTCGTGCCACTGACTACCACATGGGATTCGTACCACTTGACACGTGGCACCCATTTAACCTATGGATCCTTGTCCAAATATGTTAAATCAGCGATACATGGGCACCTCATCTGAGTGACACATTTCCAACACTCATCGTGGCACATGGTACACTTGTCACACGCCATGCACCACCGGGCACCGAATATAGGGCATCTCTCAAGGTCTAAGATTTAAGAATTTCTGGTGTCTTGGATTATGATATGATTAGATGACTTAATTTAGGTGATTATAATAGAATTAATTAATTTAATCCTCAGATTATGACCCCTACTCTTTGTTATGCGATCCATGGTGGAGATCGAGCCATATTTAGATCCAATGGTTCATATCTATCATACCTGTTATAGGGTTGTCATTCGATGGGGTCCACCCTTTTATTTACTGACCTACCAGGTAGTGACATGTGTCACTCTTCCCGGGTGCACTAGAAGCCACCTTGGCACATGACTCAACACTGGCCAGACATGTGGACTAATCGTGAAGTGACATGTGGTCCCAAATATCAGGCACCAAGACTTCCCCATCGTGGTATAACTTTGAGTAACCCTGGTACAGTGATTACATTGATATTAATTAACCTAATATTCATGATTATATGAGGCTTAATTAATGTACTTACATCGTTAACCTCCCTGGAGTATATGTGTAAATATCCATGGTCAAGATTTATTTGACCATAGATCCAACAGTTGTAATTGAACACACTTACCCAATAGCCTTATCCCTTTGTGGGAGACATCTCTCTCCATATACAACTTAAATAGTGACAAGTGTCACCTCCATGACCCACTCTGATTAAATACTAGTGTTGAACAACTAGGATTTCCTCTTGGAGCTCCTCCAGTCCTGATGGATGGCCTAGATCACCCCTCAGACTCCCCTTTTTGGACTTCCTCCACCTCGACATCTAGGGTTGTTTTTACCATGGAACCCCAATAATATTAACCATGAAATATAATATGGTCCATGATCACCCACAATTATTCTTTGATAGATCAACGACTAGTATTCACCCTCATAGTTCCATTGGTAGGAGTCCTTTATCAACCCTACGCACAAGCACTCTGATAGTTTGACCTATCAAAATCTTATAATTGATATTGATGGTTGTGAGATCACCAAAAACACCCATTGATGGATCCAAAATCTCTCATTTATTTAGGGTACACCCCCCTATAGGCTCTACAACCTTCTCTGATGAAGGGTTAGGATCTCTCCACCCTATCAGATCGATAGTTGAGACATGTTCTCAATTCCTACCAAATAATAGTAGATACTCATCCTAATTTGTTGTCGAGATATATTTTTGGAGTCCCTTATCAAATCTATACTTGGTCACTCTGAAACTACTCCCTCCAACAAAGGGCCAATATGTATTCGCAGGGCCAAATCAACGATTGTAATTCTGTCAAGCTTAAAAATAATATTTACATATATTTTATCAGTCTGAAACTGGACTTAATAGTTTAGTGATTTATCCCAAGTAATTTCTAAGTATTACCATGCCTTCAGGATATTTGTAGTCCTCCTCTAAACTGGCTAATACATTTCCTCTTTTAGTTTATCATCCATCTCTTAATTTATCTCCCTAGATTCCTCTCATGGGTAACAAACTACAAAAAATAATCTATTGCGTATGCAGGAGGTTCATTCACACATTTTATTTATTTATTTTAGGAATGGTATAGTGTATTCATGTTCATATGTGCTATACATAGTCAAATATATTCAGATACATTATCATGCAAGCATATTGGCTTCCAAAGGGGGAAAATACAAGCCCATAAAATGTGTATACACAATTACAACATTACAAGCGTAAATCATTTACCTTCAATTAAACTACACAAAGTGAGAAATACTTATCCATTTCAAGTTATTTCCAGCCAAATGATTGTGGGTGTTCTCCTATCCACCCAACCATACGCTCTACATGCTCAGTCACTTTAGAAACGATCCACCCCTGTTCCAAGCCACGATACCACCAGGGAATTTCTCTCTCTCTAGTTCTCATAAATTTGTGAAGGAAATTCTCCTTCACACCAATCTTGGTAGGGATATTCTCACACCCACCTAGTTCATTCTTTAACGAATTTTTTTATATAACTTCTTGGTATCAATCCCATATCCTTCCTAACTCAGGTTGGCTCTCTAGATTATCCCATCTAAGATTTAGAGCTTCTTCTCTTTTTCTATTACTCTATTTTTTCATAGTCCATCCTATTTCTCCCATATGAACTCTCCCAAGTTCTATGTCTCCTCCAACATTTCCTACATCGTCTCCTATCTACCCTTGTGTGCTTCTCTTGCATGCATCGTTATGTAAGTTTCTTGACCTGTCCCCCTCCTTCTATCAAAAGGAAACCCATGGGTCAATTTGATCTTTAGAAATGGTACTATGTACCTTTGGTAGATAGTTTCAGCTATCCTAGCCTAATCTCCCATGCCTGGATTTATTTGGGATAGTTGGTTTCCGAACTACCATCCTTCCTCATTAACTGATTTGCCTTGAAATCAGGAATGAGGAAAATAATTTGAATATAAAATATTATCATCAAGGAGGTTTGGGCCATTCTTAGCATGATGAACCTCTCTATAAGTTTCCTCTCCCTTTCCTCTAGCATTCATGGCCATTACTCAAGGCTTCACCCCCACAATCACCTTTTGGAAACCTTTGTGCATCTTCCATGATTTTGATCTATGTTTTGATCTTGTATTGATCATATTGATGTTAATTTTGCAAAATATGCAAGAAAAAATATTTGTTAGACTAAATAATTTATGAAAAACATAAAAACTATTCGCATTTTGTTCCATAAGTGTATCAAAATACTTTCTTCTGATTCTTGGTGAATTTAACATACCAATTCAAAATTCTTGGTGAATATTTGCACTCCTCTATCCAAGACTTTTCCTCCTCTTTTCTCTCCTTTTCTTTCTTTCAAAGATCACGTGCATACCAATTTTGTGTTATACAACCATATTCATCATTCATGCATGATCTACACACGCAATACCAAACACACATATAGCGCACTAGTAATCAATGTGCACAACTTTTATATCGAGCATTAATATTTAGCACGATCAAGTTTTTTATTTCGCGCATCATTATCTAGTGTGCACAACTTTTGTGTCATGCACCAATATTCCACAAAATTACATCTTTTCTCTGCATCACACCAACATTCATCATGCACCCTCTCTCACCCAATACTCAATGCACATATCCAATTATGCTCCATGCAACGTCAATGTTCCAAGTGCATGCACTACACACCAACACTATGCATGTGCTAATAGTTATGCTCTATGCTTTTCTCATATTCAATGTGAACTCACCACGCATCATCAGTATTCAATGCACACACCATATGCACTATTATTATGCACAAACCCATCAATTCTCCATGGATTCTATATTCATCGTGCACATGTTTCTCTCCCATATTACATGTGCTCCACCATTTTTATACCCTGTAGTTCCAATATTATATGTGAAGACTCCATGCACAGATATCTTCTTCACACCATAAGTCTTGCACCACACAGTGCCAAAATTTAGCACGCACACACCATGCACCAATACTTAGCACACAAGAGTCCTTTCTTCGTTCAACTGATTTTTCCATATTTTCAACTTGCGACCCCGTGACCATCATAAAAATGCTTGCCTCGCCAACTTCATGTTGGTCTCTCACCCATACAAGTCCAATGTTGAACCAAAAGCTAAGATACCACTTTTTAACGTCTCCAACTCTGCTCCAGGACTCATTACATCAAAATTTTGAACTCTGATACCACTTTGTAACATATCCAACCTTCTAGTTGATTCCCATTACCACATTGTAAAGTCTCCACTACCGCAACTCACTAAATAAAGCTTCAATATCAATTTTTTTATTATGCGGAAGTAACTCATTGAAACCAAAAAAGTGCACAACTGGCCTGGTGCTACGTGCAATGATGTTTTCCTAGCATGCACAAATTGACCTCGTACCACGTGCAACAACTATGTCATAGACATTCTATGCTCTCAAATGTCATCGTGTCGACCACGTCGATTGTCCCTCAACACATACGACATTTCTAGCTTCACGCTATAACGCATACAATTATTTTTTAATTTACTTAACATATAGTGACTACAATATCAGAATGAACTCATAATAGAACTATGCATGCAACCATCTCTATGTCACGTGTGGGGCTTGTCCCATTTGCGTGCATAAAATGATTTCCCTGCGCACACAATAATTAAGGCCTTGCCTCAAAATCCCATGATTGTTACCACACCATTATCTAACATGAAACACTTAATAAGTATCATGATATACATAAAAAAATATGTAAACACGTATAAATTTTCATGGCCCATGCCCTGCATATGCAACATCCACAGTTCTACAACATATATAATCCATGCACAAACATATATACAATTATAACACATAATATATTTAACATGTAAATGCACATTACTCAGAGAATAATAGACATAAGAATACACTTATTTTTCATTTTAATCCACCAATTATGCATAGACCTTAGGTGTTCCTCCTAGCCATAGACTTTGTCGCTCAATAAATTTTAGCAACATGTCACACCCGATATGGGGATTAAACTCCACCAAGGAAAAAGATTCCTAAGCCAAGCTAAGTTCTATCAGCAATCAAACACTCAGAAAAAGGTGCCAACACCAGCAAAAATACTATAGTACCTCATTTTTCACATGCTTGTCCCACCCCAGGAAGTGTTCCCCTTCTTTTCTCAACATTCCTTCGACTACCCCACTTCCCTTCCATGGATTCAACAACAAGATGAACATGAAGTCACATATCCTTGTAGCTGCAATCGGGCATATTGAAAATAAATTCGCAATAGTCACCTGGAAAGAATTCTTATGGGTATAACAACCTACTTCTTCAATATCACATGGACCTAACAACTGACCTCTTCAATAGCACACAAGCCTCACAACCCACCTCTTCAATWGCACACAATCATTCCCAAGTAYAGGATTATGTGATGACAACAAGTTACATCAAGATACATATTYTTAACAGAGGAAATTTGGTCTACATCATAAAGGAATGMGTGAATYCCCCCCAAAATATACTAARGCCMAACAATATATTTTCATGACTAAAACTAGACACTTGTCACCTTAAGAACTAGCTTCKCTCCACTYRGTGACTTGTTCCCATCCCTTAGGAACTTAGGATAAATATGTATCCCATAAATTATATTTTTGGAAATATTATTAAAATATTCCCTCTTCCTAAATCTTAGCCCATTTTTCCTTTTCTAGTGGAGTTTAAGCCCCCCATCTCTTTTATTTGATTGGTATTCATGCAGTGATATGTTTTCATTAATTATCTGAATGTCATTACATTTTTACAAAGATATGCACACGGTCCTTTTATCCTTATGAAAAACTTATTCGAGTGCACGAAAAATTATGAAATAGGCCCGCAACCTCCCTTGTTTCATGCATAAAACTCAACTCTTTGTCGCACTAAGCCACAGAGGCACTTCGGCCTCAAAATATTTATATACAAAGGCTCTCTAGCCCAAAAATATCTTGACTACAAATCCCAATCTGATGCGCAGCTCAAGACAATCCTCATGCACTTCCTCAGGTGCATGAAAACTATGAAATAGGTGTGCACTCCACATTTTGTGCATTCACACAAAAAAGAAACCCAAAACTTAGTGCTGACAACTCACCATCCTATATGTACATTTACATTTAATTTTACAATTGGTGTTTGGGATAGGGTATTACCTAGCTAGAGAGGGGTAAAGAGAGAATGGGGGTGAGTGGGGGAGAGAGAGGGAGGGAGATACATTGAGTGATATAGGTAAATGGATATAGAGTGAGGGGGAGAGA
>JASDQU010292979.1:0-14312 GCA_032191745.1 Picea mariana
GGAGAACCAAAAGCAGCTCGCTGGCCCCGAATTAAATGTCTCACAGGCTGGCAGGTTGATGGTTCCTCAGGAATTAATGAGGGAAATGATTCTCTTGAAAACTAAGATGGAAGTATAAGGATGAGGTATCCAATCGACGGACGAAATCCCATCGGGAAGTCTATGGTCACTCACAACCGTCAGATAAGAAGAAGAAGATGGAAGGATAAGTACCTCAACCCTGATAGGTGTTGATCGGTGGATGAGATTTCATCGAGAAATCTATGGTCACTCGTGACCATTAGATTCGGTAAGAGGAAGATGGAAAGTTAAGGGCCTTAAATTTGATAAATGGTGAACAACGGACGAGATCCCATCGGGAAATCTACGATCACCCACGACCGTTAGATTAGTAGGAGAACTTAGGGTGTTAAATGCCTTACCACTTCATTTTCCTGTGTCTTCATGGGTAGAAAAGAGTTTAGGACCGTAGATCCCCAAGCTCCATGAGAGTATCTGGACCGTGGATCTTTCCACGTTTAGGAAGTCGTGGGAGAGCCCACAAGTTAGGAATCTGTCTAAGCCGTCAGATCTCGGCTGAAAAACCTGACAGCCGCTGAATCTGTAAGGAGATACCTGAGGGTTAACACCCTAGTTTATCGGGACTTTTCATTGTGGAAACCCCGGGATAGATCTAGACTGTCCGACTAACAAAGGCCACGTGTCAAGAGATCACCCATTTCGGGAAACCGGGAGTAAGGAAATTGGGAGTTCTGATAACAAGAATTCGGGATTTTCCATTGTGGAAGCCCCGGGATAGATTTGAGCCATCTGATTGATGGAGGGCACGTGTCATAAGATCTCCCATTTCGGGAAATCGGGATTCCCGTTGACAAGAATTCAGGATTTTCCATTATGGAAACCCCAGGATGGATCTGAGTTGTCTGATTAACGGAGGCCACACGTCGTGAGATCTCCCATTTCAGGAAATTGGGAATCATGAGATCAGGAGTCCTGGTGACAAGGGATTGGGACTTTCCTGGGTGGAAACCTAGGAGCAGTTGTGGACCATCCGATTTAAGGAGGTGACGTGTCGAGAGATTACCCTTTTCGGGAAATCATGGATCGGGGATTCGGGATTTCTGCTGACAACAACTCGGCTCTTGCCTTGACGAATCCTGACCCATAATAACGAGACGATAGCAGGTGGCTAAGTACCGATGAATGGATGAGATTCCTTCAGGAAATCTCAAGGGTTGTAATGACCCTCAGATGTGAGGAGGAGATGCCAGTTTTATGCTGGGGTGGGAATGCANCATCGTGATCAACGGTGCTCAGGTGGATTCCGAAACCCCCTTGCCATTCTTCCTTTGATGGGGGGGGGAGGGGGGTCCGAAATAGTGTGGCATGTGAAGTGGGCCCCCCCTCCTATCATGTCAACCACCGTGTCGCGTTTCCCTCTCTACCACCTGTATTCCACTTAACCGCGCAACATGGTCATTTCTCATTGGTTGTTCTCTAGCCCTGTTGGGACTTGATCCTATTAGCCATTTGCTAACCCTGTAGGGATTCATCCCCATTGGCTTCTCGGTGGCCCTGTCGAGGTTCGGTGGTTGCAGAGTCGAACAATTTGAGACCACTGTAGCGCCAAGGTGCGAAATACAAAAGACGATGCATTTATTTGAACTATGATCGTGACCCGCGATCACATGGGAATGGAAAGAGAGAGAAAGAGCTAGCTTGCGCTAGGCCTCCATAGGTAATTCAGGGGTTCTGATTAAGCAGAAGACCAAAAAAATTTGATTGAGGTAGTGGGTATGTGACACCATGTCCTTTAGGCATTTCGCACACCATGAACTTTTACCCTATATAGACAGGATCATATGGTCATCCTTCATCTACTTTTTATTAGTCTCCAAAAATTTCAGTGCTACCCCAGAGATGTAATTCCGATTAATCAATTTCCAGAGAAAATTGTTTCCACTGCTCAAACAACCATAGAAGATTGATTCTTTGCATGAAGATATTGGTATAAAATTCCCCAAAGAGAAACATTCTTTATGTAGATCCTAGAACTGAAAAAACTCTTCTTGCAGGTTTGTGTCTAATTCCATTTCCTGAGATTTCCAGTTATTACATATCTATGAAGTCCAGAGCCTGGAAAGGATGCAGGGAAACAGGCTTGCCAAACAACAACAAGCAACTACTCGATTGCCCAAATCTGATGTTATGGTTGTGAATTGAATGCTTCGGAGAGAGATGGTCTATCTCCTCTCATAACTTATCAACTAGCTCATTTGGACATGGTGGGTAAGGTGCATATAACCAACATATTGGAAAATCGAATTCTGGAAGATGGATTGGTGTGATGGAAAGAATGGAGGAAGAAAGGTCATAAAGATCACTTATGAACATCAAGGCGGAGTATCAAAATTCTAAGTGTGCTTACAATCGTTTGTTAGCAACACCGAATACATTCTTGCACTGTCAACAACATCAAATTCATGATTGTGCTAACTCTATTGTTTTTGCAGGGGTTTTGACATTGAAAACATTTGATAGCATCCAGCCAAGCTAAAGTGGGGCCTTCTAACAAAATAGTGGAATTAAGGAGGGAATTTTCTGAACAAAATACGCATCGATTAGATACCTATTGTTGATTTGATAAAGCAGTTTCCTCTGTTGTTATAAAGAATTTAGCAGCATCAAAATTCTAGTGGCAGATTGGGAACACTTCATTGAAAATACACAACAATACCTCCAATCTCTTCTGTACACAAATTCTCTATGTAACTCATCCAGGTATAACAGATGTTCTAGGGAAGTTGACATAAAGTACTATGAGGTTCTAGGTTTTAACAAAATTGGTCCATCACTTCAGCATGGAAAGTCTAAGTTCATTAGGAAGCCAAAAACAAATGGAGAGGTGTTAGGAAATGGAGGATCGAATTGATTTTTCCCACATTTTTAGAAAAGAATTAGGAAGGTGGTAGAGTATCCCTGTTTTTAAGACATCCTTTCAAATATAGTTGGCGGTGGATCATCAAGCATGCAAAAAGGCATTCAAACACAAATTTGGTGGAGCAGTTTCAGATTACAAGGAAACAAACAGATAGGTGGAAACATAATTATTCAAACCCCATGCTTTCAAGAATCTCCTAACAATTCTTAGATAAGATCATAGCAACTGGCAGGTATGCCCTCATTTTTTAGTAGCTCGAATCTATTCAATACATGTGGAAAATTAAGGAGATTTTCCTATAGATCTCAACATTCAGGATACTTGGGAACTTGAGGGAATTCATGCCAAATTTAAAAGCAACTCGAACTCAGAAAATTGTAGATTATTTGCGATGGCCACAGATAGAAATTAGAATGGTGACAGAGCATCTAAAGGTTGAATTCTTGGAGCAATTTTAGGATTTCAGCAACATAATAGGGACACAGATGGCAGCCAGGGAACAAAGTAGGCCAATCTTAAAGGCAAAATTGGAAGTGTACAGGGGCATATGGTAGTCAAATGAACATGTGGCACCATCAAATCTACATCAAATCATTTGGCAACTTCATTGTTCTAAGAGGATAACTTTCAATTGGAAAAGCATTCGACATGAGAAGATCTTTTGGGTCAAAAGGTTATCTTCAGAAAATCCAATGAGCAAATTTAGGATTTGTTGGTAGTCAAATAACGATTTGTCGACAGCAAAGAAAGATATCTATCCTCATTAACTTTAAACAAATTTGATACCTATTTCAACTACTTTAATTTCAGTTTGTTTTAGAATTGATTTTTTCCATCAAACATTTGAGGGCATTACTTTACTATTTAAGCAATGCTTTGTAATAGATAGGGGTTGGAACCTGTTGAAGGGATACTTTACCAATTATTGTAATGAGCTCATAGAACCTCTCTTCTTTCAAATAAGCAGGGGTACAAGGTCATATTGTTTTAGGATTCATGTGCCATGGCTATTGGTGAAGTGATTCTCCTGTAAATTGTCTCTCTGTTTTCATATGTTTTTCCTTTCTTTATTATCTTGCAGAAGTTTTAAGAATAGATTTTGTTGAAAGATACACTTTGATTCTTGCTGGAGATAATATAAATGTTTTCTTCTGATATTTAATGGTAGAATTCTTCATTGCTCTATTGCTAAATTGATCTTTATATTTTTCTTCCATCTCACTTCATTTAAATTTACCGAATCTAGTAGTATGTCTACCTTGCCCTGTTTCATTTAAGATTGATACTTCTGCAAATTGATCACCTTGACCTATTTGACTCCATTTCCCAGTGGTTTTCCCGCGTTGTTCCAACCAAGCATGTAAAAACCAAAACCAAATCTATCATAACTAGCCTAATATCTGAATTTTGAAACAAAGTTAAATCTTACAGAGAGATCCCTCTCTGAAACTGACATGGCTAGATCCCAGTTTCAAAGTGGTTGGATAAAATTACCTTTGGTAAATTTCTTCTACCTTTCAACAACCTCTGGGAATCTACAGAGTGATAACAGAGTGGTGACCATAGTGGGGAACGAGATTTCAAGTTCTCTAGGAAAATATATCAAGTTCAGAATTGACTTATGATGGTGAACAAAAGCCAAACACGTGAAGGTTGTACCATTCACCTGGCAACTCCATTGTTCAAGATCCCAAGCTTCAAAAGCTCAGAGCGACTTCATTGCCAAAGAATCCATATTTCAAAGCATTGATGGTGATCCAGGATGACAGGGTATGTGACAAACCCTCTCTCTGGTGAAATGTTACAAACTTTGAGGGATGAGTTAGAAAAATTTCAGATTGATGAGATTTTCTCAACAACAGTATTTCTTTGTTTGAAATCAAGCTGGTTCACACCTGAAGGTAAAATTTGTTTTCTTGGTTTAGTTGCTGAAATATTAGAAAATGAATTTGAACTATTGGATGTTCAATTTGAGTCACATGATTTCCAAGATCCTAAGCAATTCTTGGAAATTCTTCCTCCTCCAAAAAGAGAGGAAATTATTATACCGTTTGACTTGCAGATAGAGGAAGGATATGGATGTGAACTCGATTTTGTAGAGATGGAATCAAGGATCAGCCTTGATGAAGTATTTGAAGAGGCTATCCAGGATCAACTTGTCATTGAGAGCATAAAAGGTATATTAATAAATTATGAATTTATCGATCATGTAGCTGATTATATGAATGATATTTCCAGTTCCATTGTACACATCCATCTACAGTTGCCATTACATTGCACACCTTGGGTTTTTTGGACAAAGGGTCAAATTGTTTCCCTAATGTTTTTAATAAATAGTCGAGAAGTCAATGTATATAATCAGTTGCTTGACTGGATGCACTGGCATTATTGTATCATTTATAACAACAAAATTATCAATATATTAGAGTAGGTAGGGGTGTTCCAATAAGCCCAATAGGATGAGCACTTCTTTCAGTTCAATTTTTCATAGTTTTTATTTTTAGTTTGGTTTGTAGCCCTCAAGTTTGGAATAGGTACAAGAAATGGTCATAGGTTTCAAGTTGCAGTTTGGGAACAACCCAATGGAGAAAACTGGTCTGCACACTCATAGTTCCTAAGTTCTTGACACCTCATGCTGAGATGTCATCCCTAGGTGGAGCCTATTTTAGAACCCTGTAATAGGGAAATCAATATTCTGACTAATATCTATCTATTTTAGGCACAAATCAGATTTCTCATAATGCTATTGCTCATGACGCATAGTGAAGGCGGAAGAAAGTGCTCGACTTTGACCAAGCATAAGCCAAGTACCTTACACGCGAACTTCAAAGCAAGTTAAAATTCTGGTGCATTTTAGGCAAGAAATTATGAATAGTTGATTTGTATGGAAAAAAAGTGATATATGGCAAAGTTTTTGGTTTTGTTTTTAACCTAAACTTTGGATTTATTAGTCTAATTTGGACCTTTTAAGTCAAAATTTGTTCTCGGCCTTATCACAAGTTTTGGGTTGTTTTTTTTTAAATTTTGATAAAAAGATATTGGCCCAAGGCCAAGCTCAACACTGAGAGATTTTCTTCATAAATTGAGCCACACACCTGCAGTCATCAACAACGCAAGCCATTTACCAAAGTAATAACATACAAGACAGCATCGAACACAAGTGATAGCCTTGGGCTTACATCATCGATTATATATTGTAATCATGTGTATATTTAAACTCTAAAGAATTATTTTCCTTTCTCGATGTGGGACTAATCTCCAAGATATCAAATATATCTAAAACACAGCATGTTCAACCCCATGCAAAGATGCCAGAATGTTTTCAAAGCTTTCAAAATCCAACACCAGGTGCCAAGAAGAAATATGTAGGTGTCGAGAAGAACAGTTCAGGGGTCGATTTCCATATTGTAGGTTTCGATACCAACGACCGAACGCCCCGTTCTACTACAAATCGTGGACATGCATGGAAAAAGGAGAGAAGGTGTCGAATTTGTCTTTGTTTAAACAGTGGGATTGAAGATCCATCACTACAATCAAAGGCAATCATTGGAATGGTTCTTCGTTTTCTTACTAAACTGGCAGTTATGGCAGTTGCGTTGATTGCATCTAATCTTTGAGGCTGCATTTTTCATATTGCGATTGTGCAGGCTACACTTCCTTAAGGAATTCTCCCATTTGTATTTTCTAGGGAGCACGATATGCACCCTGATATACTCAACATCAAATTCACAACAATTTTTGGGTACTCCTCCACGACCTCCACCATCATTACCTTCACCTTCCTTGCATTCACAACAAGTGTTGATGCAACAAGGGGAGCATTTGAATGTTCGACCACATATACTGCTAGCTTCTCTACATGGTATGCCTTAACATATTAACCACATTGGCGTTCAATATTAGTCGCAACAATTACCACAGATAGTCCATTGTGTGGGTACTCAGGTGGGTGTTCCCATTGGGACCAAGCAACCAAGTGGGATTTCTGGTACACAATTTGTGTCTTTGGTGATGAAATAGTATATTCCGCCATGAATATTACTCATCTAGACACTCATAAAGAGATGAGGTTTGATTCCAATGGTAAGAGATCTGAGTCTTCAATGGATAATGATACCATGAATCCTCTTTCAGGATCTGTTCCCTTGCCAGGGAGAAAAGAAACTAATGGTTCTACTCTGCCACGTCCTCTAGGCGTTTCACACACCATGCACTTTTAGCTTGTACAGAAAGGATCATATGGTCATCCTTTATCTACTTTTTATTAGTCTCCAAAAATTTCAGTGCCACCCCAAAGATGTAATTCTGATTAATCAATTGTCGAAGAAAATTGTTTCCACTGCTTAAATAACCATAGAAGATTGATTCTTTGCGTGAAGATATTGGTATAAAAAACCCCAAAGAGAAACATTCTTTATGGAGATCTTGGAATTAAAAAAACTCTTCTTGCAGGGGTTGTGTCTAATTCCATTTCTTGAGATAGCCAGTTATTACATATCTATGAAGTCCAGAGCCTGGAAAGGATGCAGGGAAACAGGCTTGTCAAACGACAACAAGAAACTGCTCGATTTCCCAAATCTGATGTTATGGTTGTGAATTGAATGCTTCGGAGAGAGATGGTCTATTGCCTCTCATAACTTAGCAACTAGCTCATTTGGACACGGTGGGTAAGGTGCATATAACCAACATATTGGAAAATCGAATTCTAGAAGATGGATTGGTGTGATGGAAAGAATGGAGGAAGAAAGATTGTAAAGATCACTTATGAACATCAAGGCCGAGTATCAAAATGATAAGTGTGCTTACAATCATTTGTCAGCAACATTGAATACATTCTTGAGCTATCACCAACACCAAATTCATGCTTGAGCTAACTCTGTTGTTTTTGCAGGGGCTTTGACATTGAAAATATTTGATAGCATCTAGCCAAGCTAAAGTGGATCTTTCTAACAAAACAGTGGAATTAAGGAGTGAATTTTCTGAACAAAATACTCATTGATCAGATACCTATTGTTGATTTGATAAAGCAGTTTCCTCTATTGTTATAAAGGATTTAGCAGCATCAAAATTCTAGTGGCATATTGGGAACACTTCATCGAAAATACACAGCAATACCTCCAATCTTTTCTGTACACAAATGCTCTGTGTAACTCATCTAGGTATAATAGATGTTCTGGGGAATTTGACATAAAGTACTATGAATTTCCAGGTTTTAACAAAACTAGTCCATCACTTCAGCATGGAAAGTCTAAGTTCGTTAGGAAGTCAAAAACAAATGGCAAGGTGTCAGTAAATGGAGGATTGAATTGATTTTTCCCACATTTTTGGAAAAGAATTAGGAAGGTGGCAGAGTATCCATGTTTTTAAGACATCCTTTCAAATATAACTGGCATTGGATCATCAAGCATGCAAAAAGGCATTCAAACACAAATTTGGTGGAGTAGTTTCAAATTACAAGGAAACAAATGGACAGGTGGAAACATAATTATTCAAACCCCATGCTTTCAGGCATCTCCTAACAATTCATAGATAAGATCATAGCAACTGGCATCTATTCCCTCATTTTTTAGTAGCTCGAATCTATTCAATACATGTGGCAAATTAAGTATATTTTCCTATAGATCTCAACATTCGGGATACTTGGAAACTTGAGGGAATTCGTGCCAAATTCAAAAGAAACTCGAACTTAGAAAATTGTAGAATATTCTCGATGGCCACTAATATAAATTAGAATGGTGACAGAGCATCTAAAGGTTGAATTCTTCGAGCAATTTTAGGATTTCAGCAGCAAAATAGGGACACAAATGGAATCCATGGAACAAAGTAGGTCAATCTTAAAGGCACAATTAGCAGTGTATAGGGGAAGATGGTAGTCAAATGAACATGTGGCATCATCAAATCTACATCAAATCATTTGGTAGATTCAATATTCTAAGTGGATAACTTTCAATTGGAAAAGCATTCGGCAGGAGAAAATCTTTTGGGTCAAAAGGTTATCTTCAGAAAATCCAATGAGAAAATTTAGGATTTGTTGGTAGTCAAATGTTGATTTGTTGACAGCAAAAAAAGAGATCTGTCCACATTAACTTTAAACAAATTTGATACCTATTTCAACTACTTTAATTTTAGTTTGTTTTAGAATTGATTTTTTCCCAAACATTTGAGGGCATTACTTTATTATTTAAGAAATGCTATCTAATAGATAGGGGTTGGAACTTGTTGAATGGATACTTTCCCGATTATTGTAATGAGCTCATAGAGCCTCTCTTCTTTCAAATATGCAGGGGTACAAGATCATATTGTTTCAGGATTCATGTGCCATGGCTATTGGTGAAGTGCTTCTACTGTAAATTGTCTCTTTGTTTTCATATGTTTTTCCTTTGCTTATTATCTTGCAGAAGTTTTAAGAACATAATTTGTTGAAAGATACACTTTGATTCTTTCTAGAGATAATATAAATGTTTTCTTCTGATATTTAATGGCAGAATTCTTCATTTCTTTGTTGCTAAATTGATCTTTATATTTTTCTTCTATCTCACTTCATTTAAATTTATCGAATCCAGTAGTATGTCTACCTTGCCTTGTTTCATTTGAGATTGATACTTCTGCAAATTGATCACCTCGACCTCTTTGACTCCATTGCTCAGTGGTTTCCCCGCATTGTTCCAACCAATCATTTAAAAACCAAAACCAAATCTATCATAACTAGCCTAATATATGAATTTTGAAACAAAGTTAAATCTTACAGAGAGATCCCTCTCTGAAACTGGCATGGCTAGATCCTAGTTTCAAAGTGGTTGGATAAAGTTACCTCTGGTAAATTTCTTCTACCTTTCAAAAAGATCTGGGAATTTACAAAGTGATAACATAGTGGCAACCATACTAGGGAACGAGCTTTCAAGTTCTCCAGGAAAATATATTAAGTTCAAATTTGACTTCTGATGGTGAACATAAGACAAACACAGGAAGGTTGTACCATTCACCTGGTGACTCCATTGTTCAATATCCCAAGCTTCAAAAGCTCAGAGCGACTTCACTGTCAAAGAATCTAGATTTCAAAGCATTGATGGTGATCCAGGATGACAGGGTATGTGGCAAATCCTCTCTCTGGGGAAATGTTACAAAATTTGAGGGATGAGTTAGCAGAATTTAAGATTGATGATATTTTCTCAACAATAGTATTTCTTTGTTTGAAATCAAGTCGATTCACACCTGAAGGTAAAAAAAAATTTCTTGGTTTAGTTGCTGAAAGATTAGAAAATGAATTTGAACTATTGGATGTTCAATTTGAGTCACATGATTTCCAAGATCCTAAAAAATTCTTGGAAATTCTTCCTCCTCCAAAAAGAGAGGAAATTGTTATACCATGTGACATGCAGATAGAGGAAGGATATGGTTGTGAACCCGATTTTGTAGAGTTGGAATCAAGGATCATCCTTGATGAAGGAATTGAGAGAGATGGGCTTCCAACAGAGTGATGTAGATTCAAACTTGTACTTTCTTGTAGGGGATAAGCCTGTTATACTGGTACTTTATGTAGACAACCTATTTCTCACTAGAGATGAGTAGTTGATAGCATATTTCCAGGTCAACCTTGCAGCATAATTTGAAATGAAATACCTAGGGTTGATGCACTATTTTCTAGGGTTGCAGGTTTGGTAGATGGATGGGTGCTTCTTCCTAGGATAGGGGAAGTATGTAGTAGAGATTTTTTTTAGGTTTAGGATGATGGAATGTAGGCCTATGTCCACACATATGGTTACAAATTGGAGGAATATTGATGCATTGTTGAGGAAAAGGTATGGAAAACCTTACTCAAGAATTTTCAGATCTTGTCAGGCTAAGACAAGATAGTTGGAAATGTTACTTGGGGTTTGTAGCCTAAAAAATAATCGCTCAGTCCACAAGTATTATGTACCAAAGATCAAGGATGGTTTTATGTGTACATGAATGTGTACATAAATTATACAAATGTGTATGTAAATTATACAAATCTGTACATGGAGATAAAAGCAAAAGAATGAACACGATCATTAAAACACATGTGTGAGACTCAAACAGTAATCTGATTTTTCAATTTTTTTCATTCTGAGATACAAAAATTGAGTTCTCTCTACAAACCCTTGTGAGTGTAGGGACCAAAGTCAAATTTATAAGCCTCCAATGGGCACCATACAAAAAGACTCTAACAACAAGAAGAAAACCGAAGCTAAAGATCTGGATCAGCTTACCACAAAATGTTGTCACTTGAATATGCAAGATATTATTTATCAATCATGAAATTCAATTCATGCACAAACAAAAATACACAGACTGCCAAAGATAAATCATACACCTTTAAAACAAGTTGCTGAAATACGTGATTCAAGTTTTGAATCCTGCTGCCTTCAATAAGACCCTGTTGTCATCAAGAGGATTAATCTTTCTAGTAAACTCATAATGAATGAAAGTTGAAAGTATCTCACTATGAAAACCTTATGGATGTAGTTCCCTGTCTATTCTCTCCCCCTTGTCTCCTCATCTCATTGATCTTTTATTTCTTCTCAATAAGTTAGGGTAGTTCAACTACCTTTCTTTAGTTAAGTCAAATTAGCTTAACTAATTAGTTGAGACAAGTAAGAATAGTATATATAAATAAAGGTATTTATTAATAATAACTAAATAGGTGGGACCCCTTGTGAATCCCAGTTATTTCTTTTAATAATCATCAAATAATCAAATATAAAACTCAATCATTTGATTTCAAATATATCCTCCTTGTAACTCCAGTTTTCATAATTATGATCAACTATTTTAATATCAACAAAATACAATATGACCATATCCAAAAGTATCATATCCATGATTTCCAAAATAAACTGCCTAAACATATGCTTTCTATCCAAAAATTTGTCAAAGTAAAAATATTGTCTTTAAGATAAAAATTAACATTAACCATTGTCAAAAACCATATTTACTGTGGGAGGCATTTGGCCTCTTTTCATTGCTATCCCCTTTTGAAGTTTTTGTGCTAGCCTTTGGCTGGTTGGAACCTTGAGGCTGAACTGCACTAATAACATGAGAAAAATCATCCTTAAGATGAAGGCGGGGAGACACAAATTTGGATGATTATTTGGATGAGCTAGAGGGAGTGGCTACTCCTTTTCCCTTGTCCTGCATAGGCTTGGGGACATCTATTTTTAACCTCTTACTGGCATGAGATGACTGCACAGGTGAGACAACATGATAAACTTGGGAAATTTGATTCTTTGGTGGTGGAGGGGGTAATGGAAAAGAAGAAGTAGGCCAACCGTCGTGATGAAGAGTAGGCTTGTGAACAATCTCTTTCCAACCATCATTGGCAGGCGATTCTGGTCGCATTGATACATGAGGAGGGACTGAGATGACAAAGAATTTTTTATGTTCTTCGAAGGGAGGTATTTTAGGTCAGGGTCGAAGGATCCCTTGGACTACTAGGTTGAAGAACCCAACTTGGAAAAGATGATTCAATTCCTAGGGGTCAACATCAAAATGTATGGAGAACCGAGGTCTTCTATGACCCCTCCGCCAATTTCCCCTGCCTCTATTACCTCTACCATTACTACCTCTCCTGAAAAATCTCATCCTAAGCAATGTTCCAATTAGTTATGAAAACTCTTGATAGTCCATGCATCAACCGTACCTAAATAAAATCAAAGGTTGGCTCTATCATCCTCAACAGAAGCACATGCAATCAATACATTCATCATATTACTCAAATCAATAATTAATTACTATTGAACAAGGAATGGTAGGGTTATTGGGAAGATGAAGGGTTGGTAACGAACCAAAGTGGTAGCATGGATGGGGACCACCAACAGATACTGTTCAAGAAACATAGATGCAACTTCCATATCAAAACAACACTTCCATTTCCAATTTACTAGTCACTTCCTTCTCCTTTTTATTATTTCTTTTGAAATTTCATTTACAATAACAAAACATGGAATTCAAAATGAATTTGGGAAGATGGTGGGCTTGTAAGGAGTGAAAAATGGTATAATGAACGGGAAATGAAATGGACACTATTCCATTAAATGGAATAACATTTGTTCTTTTAAAACGACATACCCCTAATTGCCAAAAAAACATTTTAAACTATAGGCAATATCAAAGTTAAAGACACATCAACTTCTATATCAAACCCAAAGAAAAACTCCAGGACTGTCAAACTTAGCCAGTCGTTAACAATCTTTCTTCTTCGAACAACAACACATTTTATACATAGACTATCCACAATTCCAACTATCAATGATCATATACAGAGAACCTAGAGAAGACATGGGAGTCCGAGAAAAAGAACATTCCATTGAACTTTAACATTTACATCAACCAAATTATTTTTTTGTAAAATAGACTGGGTTCAAGACCCTTTATTTTATTAGCTAGTTGCTTTTCCTTTTTTCTAAAAATAAAATGACTCCAAACATCACCGAGCCAAAACAACTATAACCAATTCCTTCCCACTATACAATTTATTTCTTTTATTTGTAGAGTTCTTTTCACATGATAGATTGTCAACATAAACATTCCATTAATTAAAATAAACCACATCCAATGCGTAATGGAGTGTAACATAGGCCAAAAAATACTCAACATATGAGACTGGTAACTACTTCCAATATTGTTGTTAAGAACCAAATATCAATATAGCATAGAAGAACCTTAGAATAAGTACTCAACGCCTTGAAAAGGAGAGAGTTTCAGATAATAATCCTCTTCGAGGGGGCAACCTCCTTTTACCCCACATAAATGTTCAAGTACAAGATGATTCCAAATGAAAATGTCTCTTTGGTATATATAAGAGACTAGGAGGTATAATTAGAACTAATGGAATAAAGCCGACATAAATAAAATAACATTACTAATGTAATATGCCCCAATTAAGGGGTAATGAGCCAATATTAGGGCTTAACATGCCCCTCCCCTTGAGACAAGTGTTGTACGCAATGCTTGAGTAACTCTGGATGCTTCTGTATAAAATACTCATCTTCCCAAGTGGAATCTTCAATTNTAAAATAACATTACTAATGTAATATGCCCCAATTAAGGGGTAATGAGCCAATATTAGGGCTTAACATGCCCCTCCCCTTGAGACAAGTGTTGTACGCAATGCTTGAGTAACTCTGGAT
This sequence comes from Picea mariana, assembly GCA_032191745.1. Lineage (NCBI taxonomy): Eukaryota > Viridiplantae > Streptophyta > Pinopsida > Pinales > Pinaceae > Picea > Picea mariana. The sequence goes on from JASDQU010292979.1 coordinate 14,092, forward strand.
GCTTCTGTATAAAATACTCATCTTCCCAAGTGGAATCTTCAATCGGTAGTTTCCTCCATTTAATGAGATACTCTGAAATGAATCTATTCCTCAACTGGTGAATTATTGTGTCAGTGATGGCTTTAGGATCCAATATGATTTTTCCTTCCTCGTCAAGTTTTGGAAATATAGTTTGAACTGGGATCTTGTCACCTATAACCTTCTTTAAGCATGAAACATGG
>JASDQU010292980.1:0-14312 GCA_032191745.1 Picea mariana
CCTCATTTCTTCAGATAACAAGGATGCAAATACATCCTCATACTTCAATCTATATTGAGTGGTACTACCAATTGCTACAACCATATTATCCCAAGAGTCTGGCAAAGAAAATAACAAAGTAATACACTTATCTTCTTTTGCATTCGTAATATTAACATATACCAGTTGACTTACCAGAGTATTAAAGGCATTTATATGTTTTGTCACATAATATCCATCTTCCATCCTAATATGATACAACTTCTTTTGAAGAAACAACTTGTTTACCAGATACTTTGATTGATACAAATTTCCTAACTTATCCTATAGTTCCTTGGTTGTAGATTCTCCTGAGACATTCAACAACATCGAATCTTCTAGACAGAGTCGAATAATACTCCTTTCTCTTATGTCCAACTTCTACCAATATTCCTTCAACATACTAGTAGGTGGTGTAATAGTAGTTTTTGTACTAGTAGGTTGTGTACCAATAGACTATGTGCCAATAGAGTGTGTACTAGTAGGCTATGTACCATGATCCAAAACAATCCGTTGTTCTTTTTCTACAATAAGGTCCTCCATCTTGAGCTTCCATAGCTCAAAGTTTTTACCGTTGAACTTCTCTATATTGATTCTAGAAGATCTAGCCATTTTTTCTTTCTACACTCGAATCACCACTAAAAAATCTCCCACTAAACCCAAATTTATCACAGACCCAAGATAAGCTTGATCTATCAATATCGAGCCAAACCCTCAACAAAAAAGGCATCCCCCTGAAGCCAAAAACGAGCTCTGATACCACATGTAAGTTTTAAACCTGTGAAGTAAATCAGTGCATACATATTCATAAGCAAAACATAACTTAATCAATGGCTCATACACATAGTACATAGAGATTTACGTTGGAAACCCTTAACCAGGAGAAAACCAACCTTCCTTGGTGCCACACCTTTCTACTCTTCATTGTATTAATTTCACCATTCACCATACAATATATACAATATTTTAGGTATTACGTAGCTACCAAAACCCTAATCCATTAATCAGGGATTAATTTAGAAAACCACTAAAAATAGCAAAGAATATAACACACACACACACATGTCAAATCTGATGCGCCCATACACACACATGCAAAGAATATAACACATACCCAACAATAGTTTATGTGTATTTGATGCATGATCGGTACATATTTGGTGCATGGTTGATGCAATCGTTGATGGTATAGGTTGAGCTACATGTTGGTGCATGGTTGATTCACTTGCTTATGTTGCATGTTGATTATAGGTTGAGGTATAGGTTGGTGCATGGTTGATGCACTTGTTTATGGTACAACTTGATTATAGGTTGATGCATGGTTGATGCATGGTTCAGGTTATTGGTACAGGTTGATTGGTACAGGTTTACAACCGTATATCTCACAATGATAGTGTGACAATGATTCCATCATTCTACTTCTACGTCAGGGCGGTTGGAAAGGGAAAGGATAGGTTGTAACCTCCTTCTGGTTGTAGCCAACGAATTGGGGAGTTGGATCTTCCCTTAGTTTGTAGCCTGAGAATCTAGGGGGTTGTAGCCTCCTTATGTTTGTAGCTAGATAATTGGGGAGTTGGAGCTTCCCTCAGGTTGTATCCTAAGAAACTAGGGGGTTGGAGCCTCCTTCCAGTTGCATATGGAAAACAAAGGAAGTTAGTTCTTCCAATGAATGTAATTATTAAAGACATATAAGAAAAAGCATTATGTGTTTTTCTCTCGCTTTGGGTTTCCACGTAAAACACTGGTGTACTATGTATGTGTATGATTTCTCATTTGTTCATTGTTTATTTACTCTACAAGTATTGGATGATAATTATACATTGATATAACACTTGCATTTTATGGTGAAAAATGATTAAATTTCTCTATTACTGATTCACCCCCTCTTAGTAATCCAACACATTCTTCATGTTTTTTTTTCCATTCTCTTCTTTACCATTGAATTTTTCTTTCTCGATAGTTCGATACCTATGGTTATTAGGTAGAAAGTTCCTATAATCATCAAACACCTCCTTTCCTAAACTTCTTGAATGGTGTGATTTTATCTAGGACCACAAACTGGACATGCAAATTTACCCTTTGTTTGAAGACCTAGAAGATATATGAATTAATGTAGCAAATTATGATTACAATTTTAGAAAATGCATGATATTTTCAAAAACTTATATAATATTAAAGCGCAACATAAAGTTACATACCACAAAAATGTGTTAACTCAGGAGAATCATGAATTGTCCATGCAAGGATTCCATGGAATTAATATCGTTTTTTCGCTATTGGTCTAGAGATGTCATACATAGTGATGCCAAACCACAACTTCAACAACTCATCGATAAGAGGCTCAATGTATACATTCATATATTTAACTTGGTACTTACCTAATTGGTTCAACATAGATTAATTATATTTAGTTATATGTTCTTATATATATAAGATACAATTATTATGCACGAAACAAAGAAATGAAATATTATGTCATACTTTCAAGTAAATAAAGACAAGTTAATTAAATACCTGGAACAATCATTTCTAACATTGTGTGCTCTCACTTTATCGACATCCAAGGAGGAAGGTTACTGTTTATAGCAAAAATGGGCCACACTGAGTAAGTATAACGAAGGTCTCCAAATGGATTGACACCATCAACTGCCAATGAAAGTCTGACATTACGAGGGTATTCCTTAAAAATTGGCCATTTTTCTTCTATGTTCTTCAATGCAGAACCATCTGCAGGCATTCGAGGAACATCATCTTCACTTTTGTTCTTTTCATGGAAATCCATAACTGTGTTATACTTTGGCACCTGAACAACCATTGGAAATGTGGAATTATGGGAATATAATAAATAACTTTGCAAGGAACCTTTTTTGTTGCTTGATCAGTTTGATATCTACTTATTTGACATTGTGGGAATTTATTTTTTGATGCATATTTGTCCATAGTATATGAAATGATCATTGGACATGCATCAATAGCTTGATACTCCATTCCAATTTCTTTCATAATCAAAGATATTTCTCGATATGTGCATGGTAAAATATTTGATGGTGGTAATAAAAATTTACCTAACAATCTACACCATTCAAAAAAATAAGTCAATGTAAACAATATTAATCATAAATATCACATCCCTACTTTATGAATTAATTAACAATAACAATATATGAAAATAGTCAACCTTTATGTACATGTCAGCATGACATAAATAATACATTGCATACCTTAGGATCTGTGTGAGACAAGTGTTTGATAAACCATTCAAAACCTTCAAGTTCACCAAAAACAATATATCAGATAGAAGATATGTTGTTGAGCCTTCATAAAGAGGTTCTCATGACTTTTCGAGTAGAGGATCGACATCATGAATATCATCCTGGTTGTCCTCATCCATTGGAGAAAATGTGTCTTGGATAAATATATGTATCTCATCTTCCTGATTTGTATCAATAACATTATATCCATCCATATCATCATTAAGTATTCAATCTTCAATATTCATATCTCCATGTTCCTCACCTTAAAAAGTAATATTTATGCTGCTACTTGGAAAATTACTCTCTGGCGGTCGACATTTTGGGGGCATTGTCTTTATATTTACAAACAATGTATTAAAATTAGTGTGTATAGAACATATATTAAAACGATAAAATATTTAGCAAATACATGACATTATCACTATTACAAATAATACATTATATATTGAATAATGTCTTACCAAGGGATGATATTCATAACCCCCTTCAATTGTTTTTATTAAAATTCTTCTTGTTTGCAAGCTCCCACAATCATTGCAAGGGAAATAACATTTTCCATTGCCCTTCACCTCCAATGCCGCTCTAAACTAAGAAAGCCTCCTTGCATTTTCATTCATAATATATTTATTTGACACAATAATTGCCTATAAGAACCAATTAAATATTTAAAAAAAAAAAAAATTAAACATTGAAAAATAAATAAATTTTCATATACTTCGAGGTCCAATCACAAGAAATATATGTTGCAATGCTAAATTTTGAAAAAAATATTAAAAAAATTAATTTTGTTCAAACATTGAAAAAAATTTAATTTAAAAATTTGTATACTTCAACGTTCAATCACATGAAATATATGTAGCAATGCTAAATTTTGAAAATAATATTAAAAAAAATAAATTTGCTTAAAACATTCATGTTAAAAAATTTTGAAATTAAAATTTCTTAACATAGCTTTTTATATTAAAAGAGACAAGAAAATTAAAAATACTAACCTTGCAAGTCTAAAATCTGAGCTATGTAGATTGAGAATTGGATGTGTTAAGCCAATACGTGACAAAAACAATAGAGCTCAAACAATCACTAGAACAATTGTCGCAACTATAACAAATTTGTCGAAATTTGTCTTAAAGACATGTATTTATAGATTGATGCTCGTTGATATAGAGACGAAAATAAACGAGTTGACCGTGAAAAAAATTCAATACCTATTGCACTGCATGTGTGGCACAAGTGTCGCTATAGCGACGGAGATTCGTGGATATAAAGATGGTTTTTGGAATCTGTTACTATATCAATGAACTTCGGGGACAAACAAAAAAAATTAAAATAAACCTAAAATTTTAATGCATTTTTCCATGAATTATAGAAACATGGAAATATTCCGTCGCATTTTGATCCCATATGTACTAGTGTAGGGATATGGTATATGACTTATTCATTAGATATTACCAACATAAAAAAACAAGTTATGTCCAAAGAAGATGGCCTAGGGGATAGTGAAACCATGTATGATACTCTTTATCTTGAATTTGATTTTATTGTGCATTTGCATGATTGGATGAGTGGGTTTGACTCTCTCTTGGTCTTTGATGAGTACCCTTGTGAAGATCATGAGGTCTCATTTCAGGAAGAAATGGATCATGAGTGCGCCTTGGAAGTAAATAAGGGAACTTATTCACAATCCACTAGTATGACATGGTCTCTAATTTTTACTTGCAGGTGGTCACTATCATGAACCTTGGCTTAAATTCCCACCTTGTAGATTATTGGAACGTTGACTCTGAATATGTGCAAGAATTCATAGAAGGATAAATTGAAATGTGGTGTTAGTGAAAAGAATGGAAATATCTTGTGGGATGGAAGTTAGTACTTTTGGATCTTGCTTGGCCCTTCTCATGCACCACATGCATTTGTTGGTTGACATGTTTTTCATGATTATCACCATCTTGTCAGTCTTGCATGCAGTGCTAAAGATGCCTTCTTAAATGAAAAATTTCACCTACCTTAAAACTTGCAAGATACCCCTCTCCCGTTTTGTAGATAAATACAAATCACATGAATAAAACAAAAAAAATAAATCTTTTGTTTTTTCTTCTATTTTTGAAAATTCTAAAAATATATTTTGTAAATAACATGAATAAAACAAAAAAATAAATATTTTGTTTCTTACTTTGTTTTTTCTTCTGGTTTTGAAAATTGTGAAATTATGTTTTTTATGTTTGTTGATATTTGAAATTTTGAAAAGTAACCTATAATTTTTGTTTTGTTTTCAATATATAGAAATGCAGGACAATCTTCTACATTGGCAACCTTGAGGTTTCTCACAAAGAGGAGAAATATCACTTTTGGATATGTTGCCTTTAGTAGTTCTAAGGGTGGTGGAAGAATAATTAAAAGGATGGCTTTGGATCAAAGAAACTATATATAGTTGGAAGATACAACTATTGAGATAGCTAACAAAGTGGAAGTTGCTAACAATGGGGGAAGAATGGTTGAAGACGTTAAATATGAAAGTGAACCATATCGTCGAATGGTAATGGAGACAATTGTCCGAATGAAGTCTATAAGTTAATTGGGAAAATGACGAAGTGTTTTACTTGCAATAGATCATGTGTAGATCCTTGATGTGAATCTGAACTAGATCGAGACCATAGAAAGAAGAACTAAACCATAACTATGTTTCAGAAAACTATATGACTGAAATTGGCACCTATAGAAGCCTTTCTATAGTATAAGTAAGTGGACAGTCAATATTTTCTCTGGAGAAACCTTCCAAGATTGATGACTCATATCATCTCAGATCTCATCCATCAACGAGATCATCTGTTGAGAAGATTTGTAATTCCTGATTACCTGATGCCGAGAAACATCAGGATGACATAAGGGAATCCACCCAGGAGACGACACCTTGAAGAAATATTTTGCAGTAGTCCAGGTATCTGGTGGGTGAAGAGAATGTTTCACATATGTTTTCATTGATGTAAAAGTGGTCATGGACATGGTTCGTTATAACACAATAACATACATAAGAAGTGTGTTGAAGGATCGAAGGACAATAGGATCAATGGAACATAAATATATGGAACAAAGTATGGTTCATAGAAAAAGGAAGTCGTGAAAGGATGAAAAAAAGTGCATAGAAGGATTGAAGGACGAATGAATAAATGCCGCAGAAAAGGGTCAATGGTGCATAAGAAAATATGCATGATGCTTTGAACTAGTGCAATGAACAATGCAGTGGACTGTGTCGAGACAAATCAGATTCCATGGAATGGAATGCGATGGATTGTGTGGAAGATTTCACAGAAGAAAATTTGCAAGGCACCCTGAGCGAGTGTGACAAATGGCACAATGGACTGTGATGAGACAAATACCGTATGACAAGTGATAGAGTGGAATGCAACATGATGAATAGAAATTTGGTATTCAAGTGAGCGAGTCGCCAAGAAGTGATAATAGTATGGTGGAGGGACTGGGTGAGCACACTGTAGGCCAAGTGCAATAGGATCAAAACTTGTGACTTGAACCTTGGGTTCATATTTTATATGCGCATTAGGTGCTCTATAGACCAAAATGTAATTTGTTGTGTCATTCTTGAGGAGATTCTCTGATAAGACTAGGTTTTGTTTCTAGATATTATCTAGAGCTCAATCATAGGAAGATTTGGTTCATTTGATTTAGTCAAAGAATGTCCATTTGTAACTGGACCTTGATTTGGTCAATATTTTTCCACAATATAATCGTCATGCATCCAGATACTTTATTTAGACATAAGTGTAACTAACATGACCTTGATATAGTCTAGATATGTCCATAATATAACCCTCATGCGTTCACATAATTTATTTAGAAAGAAGTATAACCAACATGACTTTGATATGGTCAAGATGTGTCCATAATATAACAGTTAATCATCCACATACATGATTTTGAACTCAAGAAAAAACATTATAAATAGGGATGTTCTCTCTTCGAGTCAAGTGTGGATGAGGAGAAAATAAAAAGGTTATGCAATTGTTCAAAGAAACCGAACTAAAGACATATCAGATAGTTTTGTAATAAACAAAATTTAACTAAATATAGGGTGGCAGGGTGGTGCTAGGATGAGTTGAATCTCACTGAGGATTGGTGTCCTCATAATTTTTAATAGGTTGAAGTCTGAGAGGATTTATATCCTCATTATCTATGACAGGTTGGTTCCTGAGAGGATTGGTGTCCTCATTATCTGTGACAGATTGGTGCCTGAGAGGATTGATGTTCTCATTATATGTGATAGGTGGGTGCCTGACAAGATGAATAATTATAAATTGTAATTTGATGCTTGCAGAAGAACATAAAGAAATATGTTCTATGGTTTTATCCCACATTAGGTTTCATGTAAAATTCCTTGTGTAATGTGTTTTCTTTGTTGTGTTTTGATTTCTGCATGTATTACTGATTAAGTAAGCATTTCTAAATAAATTTAAATTGTTGAAAGGAAAGAAAATTGAGAAATATGATACAATATTAATTCACCCCTCCCATCTCAGTATTTTACTAAGTCATAAAAATTGGTATCTGAGCAGGTTCCTTTAGTAACAATATAACATATGGAAGGAAGATCATATAAAAGGTATGGCAAGTCAAGATTCATCTTCTTATCCAATCATACCTCCTCTATTCAATAGAACCAATTTTGTATTTTCGAAAACCAGAATGAATACCTACTTAATGTCTCTTGGTATGGAAGTTCGGTAGATTGTGGTAGATGGTTATAAAATCCCAACAACTCTTCCTACTAATGAAACAGGTAAGAATAATTACTACAATAATGCAAGATCTATGAATTCTATCCAAGGAGGACTTGCAGAAACATAATTTGTTAAATAATGAAGTTGGAATCCATAAAGAAAATATGGGATACAGTGGTAAAAAATTATGAAGGAGACGAGAAAGTGAAGTTGGCCAAACTTCAAGACCACGATATGCAATTTGAAAGCCTAAGAATGAGCAAAGATGAAAATATTGCAAGTTTCTTTCTCAGAGTAGATGAGACTATGAACACTATGAAAGGGATAGGTAATAATATTGAAGAAGCTATAGTGGTTCAAAAGGTACTTATATATCTTCCCTCAAGCCTTGATGCAAAGGTTTCTACTATAGAAGAAATGCATGAACTAGATAAACTAACTATGGATAGGCTCCATGGAATTCTAATTGCTTATGAGATGAGGACCAGGAAAGAACAACCAAATATTAAGGATGAAATCTTCAACGCATCAATCAAATCATTATCATCTCAAGATCATAATTCATCCGAACACTTCTTAGATGAAGAGGAAGCTAAGTTTTTAAGGAAACTAAAGAGGGGCTCTAGAAAGTATAAAGGTATGTTACCATTCAAATGCTTTCATTGTGGTAAAGATGGTCATTTTTCATCTAAATGTCCCTTCAAAGAAAACAACAAAAATGAAAAAGAAATAAAATGAAAGGATAAACCTAGCGAGTTTAAAAAGAAAAAAGTATTTTAAAAGGAAAAGTTCATATTCAAAATAGGATAGTAGCATCTCTTCAAACATTGAAGAATAAGAATATGAGTGAGATAAAATTCATGATGAAAAACTTCTCATGGCTTTAGAGAAACACAAATCTGAAAGAAAAAAAAAGACACAAAAGAGTGGAAGCTATAGTAGACATGGAAGGAGAACTCATTAGTGCTATTGAGGAAATTTCCGATCTCAAGAAAAAGAACATACTAAGAAAAGAATAGTTATAGATCTACAAAGAAAAAGACAATGAAATTAGTGAAGAAATAGTATCTTAACAATTCAGCTAGAAGAGGATAAGAGGATGGAATAAATATTGATGAATCAGATAAAAGAAAAAGAGAACATCTGTGACAAACTAGAAGAAAAAATAGTTACCTTAAGAAAGGATAGAGAGAAATTGAAGACTCAAATAAAATTCATAAAAGGATCTGAAATTCTAGATAATATTATTAGCAATCAGAGAACACCAAATGACAAGACATGTCTAGGATATAAGGAAAGTATGATATTTTGTCAAAGGTGAATCAAGAACCAACATGTCAACTAGTGAGAATCCTACTAGTTATGCAAATCCTCTCAAGGGAAACAACAATCATCCTAACAAATCAAAAGATAAAAAGAAGAAGCATTCATAAATGGATAAGCCCAACCATGCAAAAAAATATGGTGATCCCCCTGATCGAAAGATTCCGTCGAATGTTCGACTTCAACTCATTCATTCACACTCGATGGATTGTACTAGAGTACCTTGGGAGTCATTGACATCAATGGTGATTTCCCTCGCACTTGTTAACAGTTTCATCAATGACCGATAATCAAGTGGTTTCTTCCATGTTCAACTTCAACACATGTAATCACATGGTTAGATTCATACTTTGGGTGATGAGTTTGAAGATCCTAGATATCATCCTTTTGTCCAGGTTTTGATGGAGTATGTATAATCTATGACACATAGATCCACTTTGTATGTCTCGTGGCTATGTCGTCTCAATTTGAATTTTTCGCATAGATCCATAGTGTATTCCTGGTGGCTATGCTATATTTTGACGACATGGATCCACAGTGTATGATTGGTGGCCATGACCTATGTCTACAATGTCATCCGTCTATGATCTGAGTATGGGAATGCCTACCTCAGAATTGGTATATATGATATTCTGCAGATACTTGGGTGTTTGTATGTTTCTGATTAGATGTGCTCCTGGTTTTCGACACACACATGCATCTTACAAAGTCTTTCGGTTGTCACTGGTTCCAACTTCATACTTTTGGGGGCATTCTTTTACCCATGATTTTTTTCGTCGTGATGATGTATTGATGATGGTGTACTCAGGCTCTTCATGAGAACCTTCTCCTGAGAAAAGTTACTTTCATCTCTTCCCAGAAAACTCATTTTTTGAAGAAGGTTCACAGGCTACTAATATACTTGGGTGCGAGAATGCCTGATTCTCGTAGGCTTACTTAAGCCAGGGTGCGAACTTCTCGCACTGTGTTGAATATATAGGGTGTGAACTCTTCCTAAAGCATGGAAAAAGATGAAATCTCGATGTTTCTAGAAGGGAATCTTTTAGAAGGATGGGTTGGCATTCGAATGGTTATCCTTGTACTGGATTCCATGATATTTTGGGATCATTCTTATCCAAGTAACCATCTCATTCTCTCCTATATATTGAGGGAATTCTCATGGAAAAGGTTAATCAAGATTCATTGGAGAATTGGTGAAATAATTGTGTGAAGGACTTAGCTTGAACAACAGCTTGGAGACTCTAGCAAGTCTATCAAGAGCTTTTGATATTCTTCATGCAAGGATTGAGCAAGTGTGTGTGTTGGATCCAAGATCCATCGAAAGGAAGCTTGTGACATCAAGGCTATCAGGTTGTAATCTTTACTTTCAACTAATATGATACAGTGGAATGTCCCTTTCCCATAAAGTTATTCTCACTTTATTGTGTAATTCCTTGATCATACACATAAGTTAACTGTTGAATATATTTGGCTATCTTCACTTTGGTTGGTTTGTGTTGTCTTGGTCTTGAGCTCACGAGAGCACCGGAGTGAAGCGGGAGCAACAAAGACCCTAGGAAGCGATATAAATGTATGTTACTTGTTCCTTCCTACTAGTTAATTCAATGGTCAAAACTTAGGGAAAGAGTCATGTCCTGTCCTATTTTGTTCTAGATCCAGGTGGATCTAGGGAGATCTATTAGTGTCCACACCTACCGATTAGTCCGATAACACAGGGACACACACTCCTTTTTAACTCCCATGAATGAAAAATAAGTAAAGAAGAAACCGAAAAATTGGTAGCAACAATAATCAAAACTAAAAATAATGTATACATTCTAAATAAAATTGGAAGAAAAGTATGTTGTATGGGACATGCATATGAAATTTGGTTATGGAATAAAAGAATGGGACATTTAAGATTTGACAACTTGGTCATGGTCAGTAACAACCAGTCCATAAGAGCCATGCCAAAAATCATCAAGCCTTCAAATCCAATTTGTAAACATTGTCAACATGGAAAGAAAACAAGATTAAGATTCAAAACCAAGGAAGATTCAACATAAAGACCATTAGAAATAACCCAAATTGATCTATGTGGGCCAACTAAATCTCAAAGTCTACAAAGTGACCATTATTTCATGTTTCTCATTAACGATTACACAAGAATTACTTGGGTAGCCTTTCTCAAGCATAAATAAAAATCCTTTGGGTAGTTCAAAGAATTCAAAGCATTGGTTGAAAATGAAACAAACCTAAAAATTAAATGCCTAAGATCATATAATGGAGGATAATTCACATCATATGTGTTTAATGAATTCTGTGAAGATCATGGAATTAGAAGACACTTCTCAGCTGCAAAAATTACATAACAAAATGGAGTAGCTAAAAGAAAAAACAAGATTTTACAAGAAATGTCCAGAACCATGCTAAATCAAGCTAAGTTGTCAGATATGTTTTGGAGGGATGCAGTCTACACAAATATTTACATTCTGAACAGAGCATAGCTCTGACCCAGCGGTGAAAAAAATCCATATGAATTATGGAAAGGCATGCCAACAAATGTCAAACACCTTAACGTTTTTGAAATAAAATTCTACATAAAGAGAGATGATGACAACCTCAGAAATTTTGACTCCATATCATATGAAGGTTTCTTTATTGGTTACTCCTCTCAAAAACAATCTTACATATGTCTCAATCTGAGACTAGAATTTGTTTTTGAAGGTGAAAATGTAAGAGTGGATGATGAAAAGATTGGAAGGATCAAGATGAAAACAAATGATCGGCCAACAAAAACAATTTGTGGTGAAGAAGAGAAATACAATGAGAAGGATAATACAGAAGAAGTTGAAGACAATGAAAATGATAATAGAAAAGAAGAGGAATAAGAAGCTCCTAGACAAGACACAATTAAGACCTCATCAAGGTATGTTGAAAAGAATCAACCTAGAGAACTAATTATTGGTAATAACAACACAGGTGTCCAAACAAGAAGACAATTGACAAGATCACCAGAACAAACTAATTAGTCTCTACTATCTAAAATAGAACCCAAGAAATTATAGGAAGCTATCAGAGATATGAACTGGGATAATGCTATGAATGAATAATTAGATCAAATTGAGAAAAAACAAACTTGGGAGCTAGTTCCTAGACCAAAAGACAAGAATGTCATAGGAACTAAGTGGGTCTTTAGGAACAAATTGAATGAGGATGGACAAATAGTGAAAAATAAGGTAAGGCTAGTATGTAAAGGCTATGCTCAAGTCGAAGGTATAAATTTTGATGAAACTTTTTCTCAAGTGGCTAGACTAGAAGCCATCAGAATATTCTTGGCACTTGCAAGCTATAAGAGTATCAAAGTATATCGGATGGGCGTTAAATATACTTTTGTTAATGGAAATCTGGAGGAGGAAGTATTCGTTGAGAAACCAAAAGGATTTCAGCTATCATAAAATCAATATTATGTGTGCAAACTAAAGAAGGCTCTCTATGGTATGAAGCAAGCACCTAGAGATTGGTACTCAAGGCTTGATAAGTACCTACAACAACAAGGTTTCAAGAGAGGAACTATAGAAAGTAACATTTATGTCAAATAAGAAGATATAAATATTATTTTTATTGTGGTCTATGTAGATGATATTATTTTTGGAAGTAACTCTGATGATCTGTGTCAAAGGTTTTCAAAGGACATGCAAAAATAATTTGAAATATCCATGCTAGGTGAGTTGTCCTTCTTCTTAGGTTTGCAAATTTCTCATTAAAATAAAGGTATATTCATTTCTCAGAAAAAATATATCAAGGAGATGTTAAATAATTTCAATATGGAATACTACAAGCCTATTAGTGTTAGAAAAATAGGATCGCGGAGCAATAAAATAAAAAAAAATGCGGAAATAAAACATAGAAGATACACAATACAATAGACACAAATATGCGTGGTTCACCCAATGTGGGATACGTCCACCAGAGAAATTGACAGGTCCTTCCTTTCATTATCCAGCAAATGAAGGGATACAACCTACAACACACCTATTGTAACTTCCTCGTCTTTGTCTCACAGTCTCCTCTCTCAAAATACAATATTCACAATGATTCACAACCACAATACAATTCCCTCATAAAACATGGTTTCCTTCTAGGGAAAAAACCCTAACATAACTTCTAATGTCAGATCTGTGACCTTATAATGAACGGTTTGTAATTACTATGAAATTACAATATACGTTTACAAGGAAAATTTTCCTTCGGGGCCCCATGTTAAGCCCTAATAATGGCTCATTACCCCTTAATTGGGGTATATTATATTAGTACTGTTATTTTATTTATGTCGACTTTAGGCCATTAGTTGTAATTATACCTCCTAGTCTCCTATATATACCAAGGAGACATTTTCATTTTGAATCATCTTGTACTTGAACATTTAAGTGGGGTAAAAGGAGGTTGCCCCCTCGNTTTATGAGGTTTTTCTATGCTATATTGATATTTGGTTCTTAACATATGGTATCATAGCTCAAGGTCTTGTGGTTTCGCTGCTACATCTGAGATACCTTGGAATTTTCATTATAACTTTTTTTATACAATGTTTCAGAAGGAACGGCTTAGAGGATATTTAGTAGACGGATCAAGGAATGTTGGGTTCAAAATTCAGCTCCTGAGACCTTATACTTTCATAGATAAAGCCTGTCCAAGATAGGGTTCTGGAATCATCTTGAACTGAGTCATTGTGGAATTTTCACTATAAAACCTTTCTGTAATGTTCCAAAACCTGAACTATAGAGGATATTTATAGAAATTATTAAGGTATCTGTGATAAAATTTTCATCTTCTGGGTCATCTTAAATTTGTAGATACACCCTGTGTAAGATAGGGTATCTGACTAGTCTCAAGAAGGTGTTCCAGGTAAAACAATCATAACTTCTTCCTAGAGTATCCAAATTGAGTGGGACTAGTTTCATTGGATCATGGACTGTCTGTAGTATTTCTGGTGCGAGTTTCAAAATTT
>JASDQU010292983.1:3079-14312 GCA_032191745.1 Picea mariana
TGCTTCTTTTCAAATCTTTACAAGGCACTCAATGATGATCACAATAATGCAGGGAAATAAACAATGGCACATTCGGCATCAGTCACATATATGAGAAACATAGAGACAAATATTTCCCAAGGAAACCCATACAGGGTAAAAACCTCTTCTTCTTTATATGATAAGTATTATTTACATTCTTTACATTATCATACATATGAGCACCAACTCATTGCGAGGCTACAACCTCTGGTTTTCGCAAGATACAACTTGCTGAGAGCACCAAATCTCTATTTTTCTCTAGCACCCACTAGAAGGAATCCCCAACTCCCTAGTTTCTCTAGCACCAACTAGAAGGAATCACCAACTCCATGTGTTCAAGCACCCACTTGAACCTCTAAGGACAACAGTCCTCCCTAGCACCTCCCTACCACCCTGTTTTATAAATCTTTGCTACTGAAACTCATTACAATGATATAATGTTCAACAATGGCTTACCAGACTCATCACTGTTTTGCTCATTCTGTTGCTCTATCTGCCTCACTTCTTTCCTACACACATGACTGACGCCATCTGTTCTTCTTCTTTTTATTCTCTATGCACGATGTCCATTCACTGCACAGTTCCTCTTCTATTCAATTCACCTGCTACACTTCCCTCCTGATTCACGCATGAATCACCTTCAACAATGACAATCACAGCTACACCAATAGAAAGAATAACCCCATATCTTCTCTCTACTGTGTACTTATAGCTTCTATGATACTTGTGCATGCAATGCACACAATCCCTCTACATATTCACACCACACCAATATCCTCCACCTCTCAAGTGCTCTACCTGATCATTGCAACTCTTCAGCTTCTCTGGTGGTTCCCACCACGCATCCAGCATCACTGGGTGTTCTACTGAGATTCCTCAGCCTCTATGGCAGTTGAGACTCCTTGTCTTCTTTGGCACAGTCGACGTTATACCTTTTGTTTCAGTTACAGACTTCAACCCTCTTCCAGCTATCAATCGCCCCTATGACCAATATTCATCCCATTGGAAGATTCCCATAGAGATTCTTCAACTCCTCAGGCAGTCACACTGAAGTCTCTTCGAATATTTTGGCAGAAAATAGCAATGGTTTCTAGCAATTACACTGTGAGGAGCAACATTAGCCCTCCGATCATGCTCAAATTCACCTGCACTATTGGATTAACTTTGAAGGATATTGTCGTGATTTATGTGTTTTGCACTATCGCAATTTGGAGATTCTGCAATGAGACATCTTGACTCTTCATGTCGTGAGCTCCGAAAAGGATCTTGGCTTCTCTAGATCCATCCTCTACGTGACCATAGGTGGTGACCACCATTTACAATGACAATTCACCTTTTCAATATTTCATCTTTCGTATGATCCAGTGTCTCGACACTCCTATACGTGAACCCTGAAATTCCAAGGTGAAGCTCATCTGTACTAGGTCCTTCCTCGACATGACCACATGTGGTGACCAAAGGCTGCTCTAAAAGGTGCTATGAACTCATGATCTTCATCGACCCTGATCGATGGTCCACGATCTCAATGAATCAACGGTCCAGATCATTTCATGATCTCACATCTCGCTATTCCTAAGATGGAGGTTCTAATCACTCCAAGTAGCTCTGAGATGGAGCTTAGATCAACGGTCTAGAATCTTGGTGTATTGATGGCTCATATCTTATCATGAGTTTGCATCTCGTGATTCCTGTGATGGAGGTTCTCTTCACTCCAAGTCACAATAGGCTAAGCTCCGAGATGGAGCTTAGATCAACGGTCCAGAATCTTGGTGTATTGATGGTCTAGATCTTATCGTGAGTTCACATCTCACATTTCCTGTGATGGAGGTTCTCATCACTCCAAGTCTCTATAGGCGAAGCTCTAAGATGGAGCTTAGATCAACGGTCCACAATCCTTGGTGATCTAACGGTCAAGATATTTTTGTGATCTCACGTATCGCGAGTTTGAACCTCTTTCCTTTGGATTTCTCGATCTGTGAAACCCTGAAATGGAGTCTTTGTGGTTCTCTAATCTTTTTCCAAGAATCCTCTTGATCTAACGGTCCACGACTGTCCTTTCTGACGTGGTCTTCCATATTCACCTCTTGGATCTGACGGCCCAGATCACACCTTGATCCAATGGCTAGGATCATTTCGACATTTTGGATTTCAAGATTTTGAAACTTCATGATTTCGCCACTTCACGATTTTTCCACTTTTCGATTTCATCACTTATGATGAAGGGTCTCAAGCCTTCAAGTCTCGATCTACGAAACTCCGAAATGGATTCAGACCAACATATTTTGGCATTTCGCATTTCTCCTCTTCATTCTCTTTAATGAACGTGCAGGTTCTCCCTAATCCAACGATGGTCAGATATTATGCTCAGATCTGATGCCTAAGATCTGTCCTCCTCTTCTGCACATTCTTCTTGTCCATAAACATATTTGATGGTCATCAGGGATTCTGAATGAGATCCAACATTCACTATTTCTCTTCCTCTTCCATTATCACTGCGTTGTTGATCATGCTAATCTTTTCCATCGCTATTCTTTCAATCAATGAAAAGCTTACTCTCAACTGTAAACCTTCCAATAGTATATGCCTTAATGATAAGCAGCTGAGTTCGCAAGCAGCAGCCATGCAGTGCCAGCCATAAAATTGGCTATGGAAAGGAACATCGGTTGATCTAATCCGTCATGTGAGGATATAGATGGAGTTAAATAAATGTCAGCTCGACAAATATGGAACCAGATACCATAGAAAGGGCACTAAGTATATATATCCAGAAAGCAATAACGAGAGGGAAGAAGAAAAATCTAGTTCGTATGAGCCGATCCTACAACCGCGACCATACAATTGCCTAGGTATGGAAAGGTACAGAAGGCGATCGGATTTGTCATGTGAAGATACAGATGGAGATGAAGATATGTCAACACGTTAACCTTGCAACCGTCAATCATAGAAATAATACTAAGTATAAAACTAGAAAACCATAATGGACAGGAAAAGTAAAAGGGGAAAAGAGATAAGTATCTGGCAGTCGAAAAAACCTTTTTTTTCTGTTTATTAATCGCAAAGTTTTTGAACCCCTGTTGGGTTCTCACTAGTGAAAGCATTAAGTGTAGATCACTGAATTTCTTTGGCTGCAAGATGTATATGATGGAACAGGGGACATAGGTGTTGGGTACCACAAACCCGGGGGCCTGGTGCCTAGATAACTGGCTAAGTATTAGTCAAGACAAAGGTTTGATATCTATTTCAATAGTATTCATACTAGCATCTATCAATGGAGAAATTTTTCATACTTATCTGAATAGTATTCATACTAATATATATTAATGATTTTCTTCTGTTTCAAATGTAAATGATCTCCCAATTTTCAAGATGCTCTTCGGTTCACAAATTTCATTGAAAGAACAAAAATTTTGACTGCAAGATGTACATAGCACAACAAGAGACATGAATTTGCATTGTGGTCTCAGCGAGATAAACTCATCATCTATTCATCTTTTATTGTTTTCAATGACATGAGCAAAAAATGGCTCTCCATAAACATCAATATCTAAATTAAATTAAATGCAATCAATATTTGGTGTGACTTAAGTAATTAAAGCATAAATTGTAGACTACGAAAGTTTTTTTGGCTGCAAGATGTATATGATGGAACAAGGAACATAGTTGTTTAATACCGCAAACCCAAACATAATTGCCTAAGTTTTTTGTATTTATTCCAATAGTACTGATATTAGTATATATGCACGGATATTATCAAATAGAAGAAGTTGCAATATATCCAACATACTGAACAAGAACAATGCATCAACAATTGAGCCACTAATGGAAAATTATTCTTAAATGTAAAATGTAAAGAAAGAACAGACCAGTCTTTATTTAGATTGAAGTAGTGGGCAGAAGAAAGTAAAGCTTCTCGTTCATGTTTAACGACACTAGGGAAGAAGGTACAAAATATAAGTAAAACAAATACCAGAAATTGGAAAATACTGAAATATGTACATTGATGAAGCTTCTTGACAGTTTTCTTGATGTTCAAACTCTTTATTCATAAAAAATGAGTTGAATATCAATTTTGGGTTGTGTACTTAATTAGTGTTGCCAACTACATCTATCCCATTTTTTTGAATACCTTGTCTCTTCTAGATATGGCCTGATTGCAATGGCTTCTTATTCAACATTCCATTCTTTGTCAAGTATTAATTTCCATCTGCCATCGAAAATTTGGGGTTTAAGGTGCTTTCCTTCCAATGTTCCCGACCCTTCACATCCGAGACAACCTAGAAATGCAATTCAAGATGATTTCAAAGTGGATGGAGTCGTTTTATGTCACAACATCTATGGAAGGGGAAACAAATTCAAGTACGCAGTGACTGGTATTCTCCCTGTATTCGATCATCTGTTTGGTTAAAAATCTTTCCTGAGGATTTGTATGTTGAAATTTTTTGCTTTATTATAGTAAATTGGAAGAAACATTCAACCCAAATGCAAAATGAAATCTGTTGAGGTACATAACTTCTTCGGGCAGCAGAGGTGTGGAAAGTGCATCAAATGCTACAAAATGCATCAACACAGGTCTAACAAGTGTATCAAATGTTGCAGATGGGATCATAATATATCTTTCCTCATAGTGGTGGAGGTGACGCCAAATATGTGGAGTCTACAACTACATCCATAGGAAGCTGAACAAACTTTGACAAAGAACATGGCTTTCTGTCAAGGAGGTTACCAGACCCACATGTAGCTCATCAAAATTTGAAATAGAAACTTTTGCAGTGATAATATGTCATTTTATCCACCCATATAGTTTATGTTACCCACCTCTGGTTACATTCGCAAATGGATCAATATTTCATGTCATTTATGGACATGACAACCCATTTTGAAATCCACTATAAATGCACCGCCCCAGAGGAAAACAAATTCTTTTGGGATCTATACAATTCGATACACTTGCCAAATTTGTGTTGTTGGAAGAAGATATATACTCAAACGAAGAACTATTTTTCACGCGACCTCAAAATACCTTACAATTCCCAGCAAGAAAACAAAGAAGTTCAACAAACAAACCTCTAGACAACCTTTTCAACCAACCAAAGCATCGAACACAGGGAGAACACCAACCAGAACATACTTGTTCTTTTTTTTTCGTTCTCTCTGAGTTTCTCTTGTATAATAGAGTTTTTTTTACTCAAATCTCACATCACATAAAACCAATCTCTCTTCTTTCATCTATGCCTCAATCACATCTCTAAATTTTCTTACATCTCCATGACCAGGAAAATTAAAATGAAGGCACCCTAAAGAAAAACTCTTTGATGATAGAGAGAAATGGAAATAAGTATTTAAAAGAAACTCTGGATGATATTCTGTATATTTTGTGTTGATTCATTTTAATGGCACATGTTTTTGATATTTTCTCTTATTAATGCCAATCTTTTCGAATATGTACGCTGAATAGTCACTTGCAGCATGTTTTAAAATTCCCATATCTGAGCAGATTCTCAAATATGACATCTAAGATATGCACAATATTAAATAAGGACATGACATCAAGGCCTCTGTGGGTGACACATTCGTGAACTATGCTGTATCTTTTAAGAAAACTAAAAATGCACAAGTAAAACAAAAAATTAAAAAATTATTTTCGTAAATTCAAAATGTAAGCAAAAAGAAATTACAAGATCCCATAATATTTGCTTGCCTATTCATTTTAATGGGAGATGTGCTTGAGTTTTCTAGTTATTGAAGCCCATCTTTTCGAACCTATCTGCTCGGTTCTAACTTTTGAAATCATATTTAATGTGTATTGGGAAGCAGTGAAGGTAGCGGGGATGGATCCCTATGTAACAGACAATTCCACTATTTTTATTTCTTTTTCTCCACGAGTGTATGTAAATCGCACGTAAAGAAAATTAATTCGAGAATGCTAATTGTTTTGGACATGAGCCCTTGAAATTCAAATAGTCCACAAGTCTGATTGTCAATTTGTATATCGCGGAACTCTGCGTGCTATTTCTAGGACACATAACAACATAAGCCAAATTTAGAGCCCGCCACCCTAAGAACCCGCGATCCAAAAAATGCTAACTATTTTTTTTTTTTTGTTTGTCAAGCAACGCATGTAAAACATACGTAAACTAAACTCTTTCTAATTCTAATTTTTTTGGACACTAGGTTCTTAAAATTCAAATAGTCTGCAAGTTCGATTGTCAATTTGTATATCATGAAAGTCTCTGATTGTCAATTTCCATCCATCTACCCCGAGAACCTACGATGCAAAAACTGGCAAAGTATGGGATGAGGGCTCTGTGCATGCTTTATATATCTACTTTATAAAATCACATATTTCCTATGTTTAATTTATGTTGTCCAAGAAACCTATAATTTCATAAATTTCAATCTCTTCTGTCTGAGAGACCTTCTTTTAAAGAAAATTAATTCGGGAATGCTAATGTATACACCGAACACGACCTTGTGAAACTCTTCTGCTATTTGTAGAGCATAGAACAATAGAAGCCCAATTTTCATCCCGCCAACCCGAGAACCTGTGATCAATAACTTATGTTGTCCAGGAAACCTATAATTTCATACATTGCATTCTCTTCTGTCCAGGAGCCCTTCTTTTAAAGAAAACTAATTTGGGAAAGCTAATCTATACACTGAACATGACCTTTCATAGTTCGATAGAACCTATCTGTGAAGCCACATCATAAAACTGGCTAAGTATGCAACCAAACAGAGGTCGGTTGGAATGACCACAGAAACACGAGAAACTATAGTCACAAACGCAGTTTACAAGAGGAAAATAAAAGAGAGAGAACAAATATATCTCCCACACAACAAAATGCACTCTCAAAACTATGAGACCATAGGAAAACAAAATCCATAGAAAAAGCATCCGCAACTATGAAATATACTTTGAGGCAGACAAACTCTTCTTCAATGCGTAAGAGATGCAATTTATATTGCCTGTAATTTTTTACTCTGTTATTTTATCTCAATAGTATTCTATGAAAACTCCACTGCAAAAAAATGTAACCATAGATCCAACTGCGGATGCAAGATCCCAACATGGAAAACTCTCAACAAACAAGAACAAGCAACAAATAAGAACCCAAGTGTAGGCATAGGACTAGAACCCTACAAAGTCTAATTAAGAAACAATAAACAACATACAACGAAGAAAGAAGCAGGCAACAACAACTCCCCCAGGAAAATGTGCAAATTGCAAAAACACGAACAGACAAGCAAGAACAACAACAACATGCAGATAAAAAATCAGTGCCATGCAAAAAACAAGCATGGACCAGTGAACCAACAATGCCATGAAGAAAATGTCTTCTAACAAGCCTGTTAAGTAACCATTCAACACTACCAAACCTGTTAGGTAAACATTTAAGTCTGTCAGAAATGCTCTGTAAACATTTAAGAAAAAAAGTCAATGTGGCAGGTAAATTTGTATATTGCAGAACTCTTCGATTGTCAATTTTTAGCCGGCTACCCCGAGAACCTGCAATGAAAAAATTGGCAAAGTATGGGATGAGGGCTATGTGCATGCTTTATATATTTACTTTATAAAATCACATATTTCCTATGTTTAATTTATGTTGTCCAGGAAACCTATAATTTCATAAATTTCAATCTCTTCTATCCAAAATCCCTTCTTTTAAGGAAAACTAATTCGAGAATGCTAATGTATACACCGAACACGACCTTGTGGAACTCTCTGTGTTATTTGCAGGGCACGAAACAACATAAGCCCAATTTTTAGCCCGCCACCCCAAGAACCTGTGATCATTAACTTATGTTTCCCATGAAACCTATAATTTCATAAATTTCATTCTCTTGTATCTAGGAGCCATTCTTTTAAAAAAAACTAATTTAGGAAAGCTAATGAATACACCGAACGCGACCTGTCATAGTTCGATAGAACTTATCCACAAAGTCGTGTCCATAAAATTGGCTAAGTATGCAAATGAACGACGGTCGGTCGGAATGACCACATAAATGCTAGAAACTATAGTCACAAACACAGTTTACAAGAGGAAAATAAAAGGGAGAGAACAACTATATCTCCCACAAAAAAAAATGCACTCTCATAAGTATGAAACCATAAAAAAACATAATCCATGGAAAAAGCATTGACAACTATGAAATATACTTTGAGGCCAACAAAATCGGCGTCAATGTGTAAGAGATGCAATTTCCATCGCCTGCAATTTTTTACTCGGTTATTTTATCTTAATAGTATTCTATGCAAACTCCACTGCAAAAAAATGTAACCATAGATCCAATTACAGATGCAACATCCCAACATTGCAAACCTTCGACAAACAAGAACAATAAGAAAATAAGAACCCAAGTGCAGACGTAGGACCGGAAGCCTACAAAGTCGAATCAAGCAACAATAAACAACATACAGCGAAGAAAAAAGCAAGCAACAACCACTCCCCCAGGCAAACATGCAAATTGCAATAACACGAACAGGCAAGCAAGAACAACAAAAACATGCAAATAAGAAATGAGTGTCATGCAAAAAACAAGCATGGACTAGTGAACCAACAATGCCATGAAGAAAATGTGTTCTAACAAGCCTGTTAAGTAACCATTCAACACTACCAAACCTGTTAGGTAAACATTTAAGTCAGTCAGAAATGTTGTGTAAACATTTAAGAAAAATACTCAATGTGGCAGGTAAATTTGTATATCGCGGAATTCTCTGATTGTCAATTTTTAGCCGGCTACCCCGAGAACCCATGATGCAAAAACTGGCAAAGTATGGGATGAGGGCTATGTGCATGCTTTATATATCTACTTTATAAAATCACATATTTCCTATGTTTAATTTATGTTGTCCAGGAAACCTATAATTTCATAAATTTTAATCTCTTTTGTCGAGGAGCCCTTCTTTTAAAGAAAACTAATTTGGGAATGCTAATGTATACACCAAACACAACCTTGTAGAACTCTCTATGGTATTTACAAGGCATGGAACAATTGCAGCCCAATTTTTAGCCCGCCACTTTGAGAACCCGCGATCATTAACTTATGTTGTCCAGGAAACCTATAATTTCATAAATTGCATTATCTTATGTCTAGGAGCCCTTCTTTTAAAGAAAACTAATTCGGGAAAGCTAATGTATAAAGTGAACATGACTTTTCATAGTTCAATAGAACGTATCTGTGAAGTCACATCCATAAAACTGACTAAGTATGCAACCAAATGGCGATTAGTTGGAATGACCACAATAACGCAAGAAACTATAGTCACAAACACCGTTTACAAGAGAAAAATAAAAGGGAGAGAACAACTATATCTCCCACACAGAAAAATGCGCTCTCATAGCTATGAAACCATAGCAAAAAAGAATCCATGGAAAAAACATCGGTAGCTATGAAATATACTTTGACGCCGACAAACTCTGCTTCAATGCGTAAGAGATGCAATTTACATCGCCTGTAATTTTTTACTCTGTTATTTTATCTTAATAGTATTCTATGCAAACTCCACTGCAAAAAAATGTAACGAGAGATCCAACTACAGATGTATCATCCCAACATTGCAAACCCTCGACAAACAAGAACAAGCAACAAATAAGAACCCAAGTGTAGGCGCAGGACCGAAACCCTGCAAAGTCGAATCAAGCAACAATAAACAACATACAATGAAGAAAGAAGCAAGCAGCAACCACTCCCCTAGGAAAACGTGAAAACTGCAACAACACAAACAGTCAAGCAAGAACAACAACAACATGAAAATAATAAATCAGTGCCATGAAGAAAATGTCTTCTAACAAGCTTGTTAAGTAACCATTCAACACTACCAAACTTGTTAGGTAAACATTTAAGTATGTCAGAAATTCTCTGTAAACTTTTAAGAAAACAATTCAATGTGGTAGGTCTCTGACGTATCCAAAAAAAGTATTATATTTTTTGTAACAATAATTTGAACACCATAGAATGTATTGGAAGGACAAACTTTCGATATGCAACCATATCAAACATTGCCATAAATTTAACTAGCATAAAATGTTAAACCAAACATTCAAATTAATGCTAACCTTAATCCACCTTGGAGGAATGCATAAGAAATTATATGATTCAAAAACACCATATACGATCAAATACTTTGGATATGTCAACATATATAACATGAGGAATAGCAAATCCGGCAATAAGATCTCCAATCCCTTGTCCAATCAGATCATGAAAAATATGATACTTTTTTTATATAAAAATCTATGTTTTCAGTTCCCTGATTCAACAATAGATAAGACTAATATGAAGTCAATAATTTATCCATTGCTATAGTCCCTCTATGCCTATAGAAAGGACTAATAAATATTACATAAAGTAACAATAAAAATGAATATTTAATGCCAACCTGCAAAGAATATACTTATTAGAAATTTAAAGCTTATTTGAATCCTACTCCGAATCCGAAGCTTTAATTTCGGCATAATTTCGTGGCCACCAAAGATCTGGCTCTAACATGTAAAGATCTGCATCTGCAAGGTCGAAGTCCTCCTAATATGGTTAATCCAAATCGAGACCACCTTAGCAATCCTCCAAGCATAAAGTCCTAAAATGTTCATAGTAGTAGTAGTTTTGTGCGTCCTCCTGAGGTGCATGTATGTACGTTCTGTATCCCTATGATGAGTGTGGAACATAATATTGGTTGGGATCTTCAGGAGGGCCCCCGTTATAGTGTAGGATCATGTGGAGTATTGTTCTGTACGATTTTGAATACCTATTTGCAAAGGGGGATGGTGCTGTGTGTTGGGGTTCGTCCCATTCCAGGTGTATTGAGGGATGGTTTTAGTCCTGGAAATCAAAGTAAGCCATCGAGAAATCTGTTCTGTGGTCCGGTGCGGTGTAAAAGGGATTGCGATATGGTGTTCCTTTAGGTTATTCCTAGGCATCGAGGTTTGGTGGGACGACCGTGTGTCGGAAATGGAGTTTAAGAGGATAGGTTTCAATGTAGTTGCTCGCCTCTCCTTCGTGTCAATGTTCTGCCTTTAGCCTGCAGTTCAGCCAAAGTGAGGTTGTTAGCTAATCTGAGCCATTTTCCTAATATAGACGATGCATGGAGGTGGATCTGATCATGCACACTATGTTGCTATGTAACGCTATGTATCTCCCAAAACTGTTTCCCGCGTCAATGGGGTTGGAATAACTACCCTTTCTCTCTACTGTTCCTTCCCAGTGAAAAGCC
>JASDQU010292986.1:0-14312 GCA_032191745.1 Picea mariana
CCCCAATGATACTGAACATCCTTTTTAATTAAATTCTGCAATGGCCTTACCATTTTTGAGAAACTTAGTACAAACCTTCTGACAAAATTAATCTGGCCTAAGAAAGATTGCATTGTTTTTTTAGAGGAGGGTGGGGGGGAGTTTGGCAATGGCTTGAGTTATTTCAGGATCAATGATCATTCCATCACTGGACACTATGAACCTGAGCAGTTTTCCTTGTTCCACCACAAAGATAGACTTCTTAGGGTTGAGATATATGCCATACTTGCGGCATCGCTCTAGAATGGTCCTAAGGTGAGACAAGTGATCTCTCTTGTTTTTGGAGAAAATGGTAACGTCATCAAGATAGACCACTACTGATTGGTTTATAAGGCCATGAAAAGCAATGTCAATTACTCTCTGGAAAGTAGCCTTGGCATTTATGAGTCCAAAAGTCATCTTCTTGTAGGCATAAGTGCCCTCGGGGGTACGAAAAGTTGTTTTTAATTAGTTTGGTGTAGACATGAGGACCTAGTTGTATCTCGAAAAACCATCTAACAACGACATTCTTTTAGAACCAGAAATCTGATAAAGAATTTTTTCCATCGGAGGAACATGATAGTTGTCTTTATCAGACGCTCAGTTCAGGTTACGAAAATTGACATAGAGTCGAATTTCACCGCTTTTCTTTCTTACAGGGACTAGATTAGACACCCATTGTGTGTGCCTCACGAGAAAGACTATATTTTCATTTAGTAATTTATTTAGTTCTTTCTTGACAGTGGGTTCCAATTTGGGGTGCATCTTTATTATTTTTTGCTAAAAAGGATGAGTGTGCGGTTTCATGGGGATGATATGTTGTATTATGTTAGGATCAAATGTTTTTAAATCATCATATGTCCAAGAGAATACATCTTTAAAATCTTTAAATAGTTTGATAAAAGAAGATCATTCTTGCTCAGAGCACCTCGTTACCAAATTGATATTTTGAGGATTATCCTTAGTTCCTAAATTTATTGTCTCATAAGTCAAGGAAGAATTGTTCGTCTTACAAATGATTGGCCCTCTAAATTTATCATGTAAATCATAAAACTTTTCTAGCCTTACAATGGATCTGGGAATAGATTTTACCAAATCAGATGTCAATTTAGGAGATCTAGGATCTGATATTACCGTGAAGTTGCAGAGATTTTCATCGTGAGTGCCTTCATCGATAATTGCACCTTGGAAAGTGTCCTCCATATGCAAGAAGTTGATGATCTGTTGATCTTCATCTAAAACTCTCCAATTAGTCATGTTGTCTGGGATCGATGGCCTAAACAATAATTCAATCGAAAATGCATTCAAGGAGAGTCCTTCTATGGGAAAAAGTTTAGAAGCAACATTAGGAAATAGGTTAGCCTCAAAATTACTTAATCTAGGAATGGAATTGATGTTAGATGCTAAAAATTTATGTATCAAACTCCATACCTCAGTTTGGTAACTTCTCAGATGCGGTGACAAGCAGTGTATGGAGTTTGTTACCTATCTGACCATTGTCTCCAAATCACCGAACACTATTAAATGTTTTACATCCATATCTAAATATTTATGAAGCCCTTGTAGAAGTGCTTCATATTCGACAGTGTTATTAGTGCATTCAAACTATAATCGACAAGCAATGAAAGTTTTATTACCTGTCGGATCGATGAGTAAACATCTTGCACCAGCTCCTTCTTTGGATTTGGATCCATCGAAGTAAAGTGACCATATATGAGCTTCATCGGCAGTGTTTCGCACATTTGGCAGAGCTACTGACTAAGTACAGGTCATGAGCTATGATTTTTTCTTTGGATCGGTGATGGGGGAGGTTTCGGCCATGAGGTTACTAAAGAAGGTGTTCATTCCCTACATTTCAAGTGAATTAGTAGTTGTGGTAAAAGGTTTGTTTGGGTCATTCAGATCTGTCACCATATGCTTCAGATAACGTTCACGATTTATTCTAATTTTATTTGGCAGCCCATTTTCTGGTAACCACAAATGAGACCAATCTGTGGCAAAGTACCCATGTAGATGCTCGGACTAGTCCCTTCTCAAGAACAAACCATAGACTTCATGGATGTCAACAACAATGATGTCAATAATTTGATGAACCTTAGGATTAGAAGATAACCTAACCAGAACATTCTTCAGTTCATTGATTACCTTAACATTCATCCGATCCAGCTAAATGGTTTTAAGACTAGAAGGCTAAACTTCTACATTATT
The DNA here is from genome assembly GCA_032191745.1 of Picea mariana. Taxonomy (NCBI): domain Eukaryota; kingdom Viridiplantae; phylum Streptophyta; class Pinopsida; order Pinales; family Pinaceae; genus Picea; species Picea mariana. The sequence continues at coordinate 2,227 of JASDQU010292986.1, forward strand.
TTTTTGGCAAACAGATAAAGGCATCACATTCGATGATGCGCTAGAGTCCACCATGCAATTATGTACATTTATATTAAAAAATTCAAAAGTTAATAAGAAAGGCGGGACATTTTTACGAGTCTTAACAGCAGAATTCTATTGATTTTTAGTCATTGTCCCTAAAACAATTTCATTTACATTTGATACAGTTTTTTCAATCAGATCCCTTTTATTTTGGGGTTTGGATGTTGTTTTAGTAGGGATCTTGTGGGCTATTTTAGAATTGATTTCTACAGTTTTCTTTCTTTTAAGATCGTTGTTATTACTATTTTCTATGATGTTCTGAAGCATTTTCTACAAAATAAGATTAAATTTCAAAAGTTTGAAAACATAAATATTAGCCCTTAGTTTTTTCAGGTCTTCGATCAAGTTATATTCTAAAACTGGGGCTACTAAACTCTGTTTTATTTCAGCATCTTTTGATTGTTTTGAAGGCACATTATTACTCATTTCGGAAGACAGTTTTCTCTGTTCTTTTCTTCTGGTGTTGTAAGGATGAACAGTTTCAAAGTTTTCTTGAAATATACTGTCAAAAAAATGTTCAAAGATATTGGGAGATGACTCCTCTTCTTCAACTACTTCTTCCTCAATTACATCTTCAGAACTTTCAGGAGGGGTAGATTTATCATGTGCTTCAAGAATAGTTTGCAAAGCATATTGTAAACTTTAAAAATTAAGACCTTCAGGGGTAGGATTTGGCCGGTTGGAGGGAAAAGATTTTCTAAAAGGAGGTTTAAAAATTCCTTTTCTTGAGGATGCTTCTTCAGCCAATCTCTTCAATTCTATGACTTGATTCGATTATGTTTGGACAACCTTTTGCAAACTTTCTAAGTCTAGAGTTTCTGGTTGTCTTTTGGCTTGGGGAGGCCTTGCAAAGATTTTGACTTTCTTTTTAGAGGATGGAGTTATTTCAGCTTCATTATTGAGATTTTCTTTCAAACTTAATATGTCCTTTTCGATTTGGCTTGCCTCCTTGAAGGCTTCCAGTAATATAGAATTTTTAGACCATTTTACCCAAATTGCAATAGTATTATGTAGGGATTTGGTGTAATATGCAACAATTAGACTTTCCGCAAGCATTGAATCTGTGGGAATTCAATTCTTTAACATGAGGAAACTTTGGTTAAAATATTTTACTTTTTCCTTAGGGTTCATTTTAGGGTGGAGAGTTACATTACCAATATTCCATGGGTTTTATCATCTCCAAACATCACTAAGAAACAAGTTTTGAATTTGTCCCAAGAGACAGCGGTTTGGGGCTGATAGGTGAAATACCATGTAGAGGCATTGCCCTCAAACGTATAAGGAAAGAGTATACATACTACATCTTTGTTCTCTACACTTGAGAGTCTAATGGCCAACATGAATTTCTTTATGTGATCTTCAACAAATTTCTTAGAATCCAGATCAAATTTAGGTAACCATTTTTTCGGGTGTTTTGGTAATGGGTGTTGGGCTCCAGGTACAGACATGACATCCTGATCAAGCCATGGTCTGGCGGGATTGTTTTCATTTTCCATGGGTGTGGGTGGTGTCGAAGGCTGAGATGCTTCAAGTGAGGAACTGCCTTCATCAGAGGATTCTCCTCCTAAACAGGATGGATATGAATGAGGTGAAGAAGGTGGAATACTGGATCCTCCAGCTCCAAGAGTAAGGGTATGGTTAGGATTTGTGGTATTATCTCGTAAAGGATATAATCATAGACTAGTGCCTTCAAGTTACTCCCGGATATCTGAGAAATCTAAAGGTTTATTGAGAGGCCTACCAGGTTGTCTGATATGGGCCAAAGCATTGTGTGTCCTTAAGGGTGACTAACGAACAATTTCTCGTACATCAGCCCCTTGAAGATTTGGTGTTACTGGCTCAATGGGAATATCAGGATTTTTGTTCGAGGTAGTTGTTTTTTCAGAAGTAACATTTTTGTATGAGCGACTATGTGTTACTACAGGGGAGAGAGTCTGTGGGGGTGGAGTTTTGCAACTTCCACCTGCCATCAATTGTATTCAGGCCCTCCTTCTAGTGCCATTTGTTTACGAGTGAAATTGATCGTCCGTCAACTAGAAGAACCAGTCCAATACGGGGTTATCTAAGTAACCCAAGTCATTTGGTGTAAATTGTTCTGATAGGTTTAATGGCTCTATTAGCCAATGAAAAATCCTAAAAAGAAAAACAAACAAAAGAAAGAAATAACTAATTAATTGCTAAACACTATATTATATATGTACATATACTCTAATATAACTATTGTAGGTGTATTTAAACAGAAAATATGCAAATCTCACTTATGCACATCATTTACAAATTGCAAGTTTTAATCGAAACTTACGAAATCAATGTGAAAATGATTACTTTTAAGAAGTAGATAAAGAAAGCACAGTTAAATCTTTTCTATTTTCTTTTTAAATCTAACTAACCTTGAATTGAATAAACTATGAAACGTAGACATGCAGGTAGTCAAAAGCTGAACCAAACATTATGGTTTCATTAATATGTAAATGACAGAATTGAGAAACACAAAGGAGCTGACCTGTTGTTAGTTTGTGAGATGTATCCAAGTGTCTGTATGAGTGAAGAACATCCAACTGCCATGCCTATGAGAAAAATATGCAATAGACTTTCTGACTGTATTAAATAAATTCAAAACATGTATTGGCAGCTGAGGTTTAATGATAGAGAAGGAAACACAAATTGAACCCTGTGATCTTATGATCGCAAATAATTACAGCAAGATAAATATGGGTGCAGCTTATTGCATTTCATCATCCAACTAAAATTCAAAGATAAATCCTATCATTCGAATTGGAGATATGATCACAGTATTTATATCTAGAGCAACAAATTATAGACGATATTTACTACATAAGTATCCCAAACATAATAGATCTTTAATTCTAAAGCTACCAGACCTATGAATATATCAGGATTAACAAAACATAAATGAAAACATCATTTACAAAAGGCTAAAGCCAAAATGCGATATGGTGTTTCATTAAGTCTTGGAATGATACATCCATATTCTGCTCTAGGCCAAGATGCTTTCCTTTACAAAGTATAGAGTATTTAAATATTTTATGAAATCTAAACTTCTTATCTTGTAAGATAGGATCAGATCTCAAAAGATCTAAACATTACAAATATAGAGGGCCTAGAGCCACTCATAATCAAACTATATCCTCAAAATTTATGAAAGTATTTTTTCTATTTACAAAATAAACAAAAGAGATGGCTAATCAACTAAGTCAAGAATGCTCCATCTCATAAGATCAACATCATATATACCTTGTCCTGCAAAAAAAAAAATGAGAGCAAGTTAAATATTTTATTAACTAACAATTTCTAAATTTTATATGAGAAATGACTTGGCTACAAAATCTCTCGATTCTGTAGGCAGTCTTATTATTGGTAATAGAAATCCAAATTGATCCCATTTGATTAGAAAAAGAAACAAAGAAAACATGACTGTAACAAAAATCAATCTTACCATTTAACTAATAACAAAAAATGGATCACGATATCTCAGAATTTATCACGCCCTTTACACTGTCAGCATTTGTTATAACAATATTGCCTATCCTTTTTAGATGCTTTGCTTGTCTTTGTGCATTTTCCTTGAATTCATGGTTTTCATTTCCCAGCAATTCATTGTGAGTCATGAGAGATTTGATCTTTCCTTAGAGAATGGGGATATCTGTATAGTACTTCCCTATCCAATGCAAGAAGACTTCGCACCGCATAGTAGGGGTGATCTTTTGAGGAATCATATAATTGGGTACCAAAACATCAACGTTACCCATTGTCGGCCTTTGACCGATATTGATACCAGTAAACCCCTTGCTATATTTTATACATGGTGGGAGATTATTGACATAATCAAATGGTTGATTAGGATCTGGTTTGGGACAACTCGAATATTCCTCTACTAGAAATCTTTCAATCTCAAAGTTTGAGTCCTCATGGATCTCGATCGAATTGATCGATCTCACATGAGGCTTGGATCTATTATGCAGACTCTTTGAAATGAGTCGACCAACCCTCTTATTACAAAACCCTAACATTGCTTGATCCTTTTTTGACTCTTTGCGAGGGTTTTTACTGTCAGATTTTATAGTAGGGTTAGGGTAGAAAATTAGTTCATGCACAAGAGTTTCTATAAACTCAATACTAATACCCTGTTTCTCACATAAAAGTTGATCGGGCAATGCCCCTTCATGAGGGTTTTTATCCAAAAACTTTGGCTTGCCACTTGAGAAATCAAGAGGTTTTCTATCATAGGCTTATCCATCACAGGGGTTTCTACAGGATTTACAGTAACAAAACTATTTCGAGCTAAGAACTTGTTCCAATCATCACCCGGGGTTTTCAAACGATGAACCAAAAGTAACTTAATCAAACTATGGTGAAAAAGGCTAGAATCTAGGTTTTTCTTCTTGTATCTCTTTGACATTTTGTACAAATGCCTTACCAAGCAAAATGACACGTTTAAATGGAAGCCAATAAAATGCATGAGCAATCGCACATGGTAAAGGAAAAACAGGCCATAACAACCTTCATAGGTAATAAATTGTTTTAAAACAGTTAATAGACCGTGCCATCTAGCATTGAGCAGGGAGACGAGAATATCTTTGTCACATCAATCAATCTTTCTGGAGGTGACAAAAAGGCTCCATGGTAATTCGTCCAATTTTGAATTTTTGAACCACTTTTGACCAGTGAGAGGGAGCCCTGTCACTTCACTCAAAAAATCTTCGGTGATCTCCAACTGCAAATCACCAACCTTGGCTCTGTATCCATCAAACATTAGGGCGCATTCTTTGGCCACTTGCAAGTTATACCCCTAGAAATTCTTAATAAACAAATCCCAACCCTGGCTCTTCAGATCCTCACTCGCATCATCATAAAGTGACAATGTTTGAGAGTCATTTGGATCTATTCAGATGACAGGCGCCATTAAGGGTTCGAACAGATTGTAACAAGGGCGATCCGAACTGACTATGGGATTAGGAGGTAGCAGTAAAAGAGGCAATTCTGAGTTGATACCATGGAAACAAAAGTAGCAACATACCAACGAAACCATAACATAAGCATAAGGGTTTCAGTCATGAAATTCGGGCATTTCTGGTAATGAACGTTTTGAGTATAGAGCATAACACAAGAGCTTAGCTCATAATGAGAGGATTTTCAATTCAACATTCCATCTAAAATGAAGTACAGGATATGATCCCGGTGTGTTTAATTCCCACATCACATAATGGAGATAATCGATTTGCAAAGGGTTAAAATGAATATGTTTTTATAATCCAAATGCGAATCAATATTTGATATTATAGGTGATTGACATGGAATTCAAATAAATAAGCTCACCGTCCAAATGAAAATCAACATGGGTATTACATTGACATTCAAACAAACTCAAAAGGAAAAACCATTCAATTATTAAATAAGATTTAAGTGGATTGAACCTTAAAAAATGATGTTTGAATAGGGATATGATATGAAGTTATGCCTGATTCATGCTTTAAGTCATGAATTAATCATGAAAATGCAAGATAAAAATAATACAAGAAAAATAAAACATATTTTATAGTCCAGTAATTATCCCCAAATAGTGATGTTTACAGTTATGAGGTGTACACAGCTACAGGAAGTGTCGTTTTTCATTAAAAATAGAAAAAACATGTAGGGTTGCCAACAATCTCCCACCTAGTTTTCTCTTTATTCAAAGTTGTCATATCAAATCCTATATCAACACTTTGATTATGAAAATAGTAGCCAAAAGTACTTGGTCTCCCATGATTTAGTCTCTCATATTCAAATCCTCACCACTAGACATCCATCCCCATATCATTTATTCTAGGTGCTATCCCACAAATTGTAGGTTCGGAAAAGCCCAACCTAACTACCGATTGGTGATAACTAAGAGGTCACCTACCCACTATCATCTTAGGAAGGTGTCCTCGTCATTTTAGAGGTGAGGTAGTCACTTCAAGGGGGGAATCCCGGTGGCCCTAGGGGGAATGAGAATGAAAATGTTGAATATGGATAGAATGTCCCTAAATCTCAATTCTAAGTGGCGTGAAAGTCTTAGAAAAGAGTCTAGGAAAGGTCGAAGGGTTTCCAAATGTGTTTAGTAACCTACAAATAGTGAATTACATGCCTGAGACACAAGAAAAACAAGCATATGATGCAATATAGCCAATTGGACAAGCAATTTAAGCTTGATCTCCCTAATAGAATCAATTAGTAACAATGTATATCATAAAATATAATGACATAATAAGTTGTGAGATAAATGCTATAAATCAAATGAAAGATACAAGAGAAAGACTAGCTAAACACTAACAAACCTCAATATTAAAGACCAAGAGCATGATAATATAAGTCTGTTGTAAACACTTTATGCAGAAATATATATCAGCCTTATGCTGTAGCAATCAACTTATTACAGCAAGAAAATCAACCACTAAAACTCCTCCAAACTTTGCCAAAAAATATGCTAGGACAAGAAGTATAAGTGTGAAAACTTTGGGCAACTTCCAGTGGTTGATTAGAGATTTATTCAAGCAATTAGATTAGTATTTATACACCCATCATGGATGAAAATGAAAATTTGTAACAGCAGCAAGAACTACCCCTTTGATGGGGATGCCCTAGTGGTTGTGAAGAGCTCTAAGCACAAGGAACGCAATCCAAGTTGCAAAAGGTTAATATGGGTTAATGGGGTGAAAAGAAAGAGTCGGGACTACCAAAACCTTGTGGGTGTAAATATTCTTACTTTCCAAGGTAAATAACCTAGCTAGGGTTTGAAAATGAGGGGTGTAAATCCTCTTAATTCCCCAACAAAACCCTTGCAAAATAACTTTAAAAACTTGATAATAATGGTGGAAACTAGGATAGGGGTGTATATCCTTATACTCCCTATCTAGCCTTGGCCAAAAAAACCTTAACTTGAATTACCAATGATAATAACAAAGTAAAGAACCATACCATTTCAAGAAAAATCCTTAACATGACAATGAAAACTACCACAATAAGATATAAATGAACTCCAAGGGATAGTACATCACCATCATCATAAAAAATAACTAAAATACATTCATTCCATAGCACACGAAGCAAAATACTCTAAGTGTAGAGAACATTTCAGTCCAAGTACTTCTCACAAGAGGGAGAGTTATGTCAAAATGAGATGTTATGATCTCTTATTTATACAAAATGTCACTAATATATTTTTCCCACATAATTAAGGGTAAAACACAATACTATGGGTCAATGAACCTAATATTTCCCCTTTTACAAAGTAATATGTTGCCCCTTGACCAAGTTTTGGAGAATCTTGGTCATGTTTGACAAATTTTGGGACTTCGACAGGTTGGTTGAAGACGAAGCACGTAGGAGAAGCGAAGATTGTGGGATCTTGCCCCCTTTTGTGGGATTTTTTGGTCTTAGGGTTTATGTAACGGGTGTGGGATGTCGGCCCATGGGTTTACCCATGTTTAGGCCCCCATTTGTAATGTATAAATAAGTATCTAGGCAATGTAAGTAGGAGTCAGTCAGTTGTTGTGTCTATGTGATCAGATTGGCTTAGTGCATGACTCTATTGGCTTTGTGCAAGATGGTGTTGAGAACTTGTAGAGCTAAGTGCAAGCGATTGTAAGAAGGCTCTGTGTTGTACCAATCTCGGGGAACGAGGATCTGGTGAGGTGCACGTAGATCTCTTGTCCTATGTGGAGTTGGTTTTGTAGCTCTGTGCATGTAAGAATATTGGACAAATATAATGAAAGAAAAATAAGAGTTGGTGGATGTAGCCCCACACTGGGGTGAACCACGTATATCCTGTGTTGTGGTTTCTTTGTGCATATGTTATTGATGTGATTTATGATTGGTGCTGTAATATTTATGTATGTTAGATGTATCAGATGTAGTACCTTAGTGCTTAGTACTGTGAATTAATTCTATATATGCTTAATGCTATGTGCTGAATGGTTAGATGTGATTAGATCTTATAGAATACTTCATTGTTTTGTAATTAGGGTTTTTGACCTACAATGTGAATAAGGGTAAAAGCTAATGAATGTTAACTGCTAAGTTCTCTTTTAATTATTGTGATCATAGATATGTGTCCCATCTAGGTTGTAGACACTTGGGTCCTACAACCCCCCCTGCCTCTACCTCAGGTGAGACTTCATCTGCTTCGTAGGTGTTTTTGAAAGGGTAGGTAGTTAGGGTTTTTTTGGTGTGCTCTTGAAGCAATGAACCCTGGGTCTACCCTTATGCCAACAAATGGTTCCGTTGTTGGGACCTGAAACTTTGATTACTGGGAACTGAAGAAAAGAGAAAGCTATGTGTCTAGATCTGCTGTTGTGGTGCATAGTATTCTACTTGACTTGCGAAGCTCTATGCTAAGAAGGGAATCAAATCTGAAGAAAAGAGGTAAAATATTAAAGCTTTGTGCTCTGATAAAGGTAACATAAGTGGAATTTTTTGTTTTGAAAGAATGGATCTAGGTATGTTCGATAGATTTTGTCCTAATCTGAAAACTAGGGCACAACTAGAAGAAAGAAGATATGAAATGAATAGGTCTGATATAAATAGTGGAAGATATGGTATTCATATGAATAAAAAGAATGTTTGGACTAACAAGTGGATGCAGGATCCTATAAAGAATTTTTTGCAAGCTCATCATTGTGATACCATTGCGCAGTACATGAAAGGTTGGGGATCGTTTAAGAGAAAGAGAGGATTGACTCTTTGTTAGTTGCAGAAGACTAGGACATATTGCTAAGGAATTCCCTGGTGTTGGAGCTGCCCCTATTTTTCTAGCCCATCACAAATTTCATTTTTAATGCTTGAAATCTAAAAATTGGTTTTCATTTTTCCCTTTAAGATATCGAGATCTCTGGAGCTTTATCACGTGAGCAGCAATGATTATTCTACTCTCGAAACAAGTCCTACCTTTCGTAAAAGTGTTCCCTCTTTCTGTTCTACTTCGGGATCTCGCAGGTCGGATACTATTACTCATGTATTTCACACGTCCCGAGTCACGAAATGGAAAAATCATTTTAACTTTTGACTCAAGATAGTAACGAGGGTAAACTTTTCCCTAACTCATGATTAAACGTCGTCTGGGTTTCATGACTTGGCGTTCGCCAAACCCAAAAAATTATTGTCATAGCCCTGATAGCCGAGAACACGAGGTCCTTATTTGAGTAACTCATGTCAAGGTTAAGGGTAAAAGCTAAACTGTGGTAAAATATTCTCTCGACATTTCACCACTCGGCATTGTCCTTTTCAAAATTTTCACCGTATAAACCCCAACTCGTGAAATCATGATGTGGTTATAACATAATTAATTGATCGCTTAATCCAAGATTAGATTCCTTTTAATTAAGACATGTTGTCACGATCTCACGGTTACACAACTCGGCATGTAAATCTTCCAGAAACTTATCTTTGAAGCTCCGAGTCGCGATATGGCAAATATAATGATTATAAAATTAACTGAGCCCCTAATGTATACCCAGTTCTATCGCAGAAGAGATAAAACACAAGCTTTAGCCATGGCTCCATGAAAAGCATCAAAGGTGAATGTTGAGGTTTCAGGACAAGGCTCAGACAATGTCTCCGATACTTCACCCCGAAGTATCAACTTGGTCCCGAATTGGTCATATGTTTCATATATTCTGCAAGAAGAATTGTTGGATTATTATGACGACTCCAGCGACAACGAAAAAGATGATATAACCACCAAGTACAAAATAGTCATCCAATCTGGAATGCATAGAGTAGCAGCCAGGCCATGGTTGCTTCCATATTATGATATGGTCCGATGGGAATTGGACCATGTGGACATACCGACAAGAACCATCATGAACGAGCAGAGAGTCACTATCAGGACTTTCAGGCCAGAGCATCTACAAACCATGTATAAGCTGCCCAGGACGTCCGACTACACATATGCCGCTGAGTTCTTGGATGAGTTCAAGGAGAAGGAATGCATACAGTATGATAAAACCATGTCCAGTTTGATAAAGGATTGGGTTTCTAACACCGCGAAGTTTAGAGCTGATAGCCACGGCATATATTCAATCACTTCTTTAGAACCGCAGTACAAATATGTAGCCATGATGACATGCAAGTTGTATGGGAGAGAAGACACCTCACATTTTTTGCTTTTGTGGGTGTCTCTAATGTTTCGGGTCATATAAGGAAGTTCCTTTGACTGGGCAAAGATGCTTTCTGATAGCTTGACCAGTCGTGTCACAGAGTATCGGGCGCAGAAAGAGAATGGGAAGGCGTCTTCATTCTTCATGTCCGCATACATTATGGATGCAATTTGTTCTATGACACCATTTCCATTAATGAGCTGGAGTTGGAATCCAACTGAAGATGAACCCATACATGTATATCATGAAACATTATGGGAAAACAAAGTGAAAAATTTTGGGTATGAAATTTTTAACTAAGTGATGGTGCCCCTGCATGTCACCATTTTTGGTCACCTGCCACCCCAGATCTTGGACAGCATAGTAACAAATCTGAGTAGCATAGCAGACTGGTATATAGAAGCAAAATTTTCATACCTCAGAGTTTTCGGGGTTTTTGTTCCCTCGCATGCGTTTCCATTGTTCATTCCCGACAAGTTGGCTTGTCGTGAGGTTGCCCGACAAACCGTAATTGGCGGTGTAAGAAAATAACTTAAAGGGTACTCGAAGAAGGTATTGTCGTCTTTTTCTGTTCATTTGAATTATTATTCTTTATTAGATTTCGGGCATGCCAAATCCGAAGCCACGGCCCTGGAATACCTAAATTTGGTCTCCATCGAATACAAAAAGCACAATCAGCAGAGGGTCATGAGCAATCATTTGGCCAATTGCGGGCTCAAGAGATTTGAGCATGAGAATTCACCCTCGGATTAAATTTTTCGAGGAGCAAGGTCCTATGCGGAGATCCTATCTCTGATATAATCCTTAGCACCCGAGGAAAGAGATGATGTTATGAACTTCCAGGAACATCGACGTAGCTGTCTTCCCACAGTATTGCGAGGTGAGGGTTCGAGTACGTCGAAGGTGAAACAGAAAGATGTTGAAGGCTCTAAAGATGTGACTCCCGATCAAGGAAAAAACCACAACGACGAGGAGAAAACAAAGAATCTAGAGGCAGAGATAAAGACTCCAGACCAGCCAAAGAAGCAGAGTCCAGAAGCAGAGATAACGACTCCAGACCCGTCAAAGAAGCAAAGTCCAGTTTCTACTCTGGGAAAATCAGCAAAGCAGATCGGAGAACCTATCACATCAATTACTCCTTTGTAGTTGATGCAGGGGAATATTGATGCAATATGGATAATTAACGAAGATTTGAGGCCCATAAGAGTAGAAGAACTCCCTCTGAATGAGTTTTTCTTTGATAAGAAGAGAAAGGCAGTAGTAGAAAGGGAATTCTACTAGGAAGGAGAGTCAACTATCAATAAATATAAAGTTATAACTGATGGAAAGGAAAAGAAGAATGACCAATTCGCCATTGAAATAGCAGGGACACTAGGAGAATATGCCTCGACAAATCAATTTTCAGTCGAGCTCTTAAAAAACCAACTTAAAAGAAAAAATCGCCTCATTAGGACCCTTGAAGCTAGATTGGCCACAACAACAGAAACTTCTAAAGACCAGGTGAGCATAGGAATAAAGTAGGCCAGGTTGGCTGATAAAAACGAGATAGAGATGCTCAAAACTAAGCTTGAGAAAGCACGACTGGTGGTCCAGGATGGTCGGGTGCAAGAAAGCCAACAAAGGAATTTGATCGAACAACTACAGGCTAGGGTGGAGATCGTCGAGAACATAATGATAAACATCGGGATGTTCAAATCCCAAGTGATTGAGATTCGGAGCAGAGTCTCTGAGGCACAGAGAAATTTTCTCGCCAAGGTAGAAGCGATCTGAGACCACTGTTTGCTAGTCAACCAGGTTTCGGAGAACTTATCCGCCAAAGAAAGGGATACCGGAGCAGCTTGAATCGCCTTACAATAGGCTGTGATAGCCACAACCAGCAGGGTT
>JASDQU010292989.1:3397-14311 GCA_032191745.1 Picea mariana
CATGATCATAGAGATATAAGAAAAATTACCAAGGTGTTGGCATTTCCAACATTTAATCATAGAAAATCCAATGCTATGAAGAGTTAATGTTGGGAATTTTTTTCCAATTATTATGAAGAAAATCAAGGATGAGTTTAGAAACAATGGCTATAGGATGGATTTAGGAAATTTCTATTAGTGGGAATGAATAACTAGTAGCAACTTGGAATTCTATTCTTAGCAGTTTCTAATTTAGAGGGCTAAGGACTCGATTTGGGGTATAGAATAACTTGTTTTTGTCATGAGAAACAACTATAAAAATAATCCAAACATCAACTAAATTAACAATTTCCATACATATAAATCTTATCAATTTTAACATCTTTTGTTTTATCTTTCCATAGATAGTTAAGGCAAGCTAATTCACACTAGCTTGGAATTTTATATCAAGGAATTTGAGATCATAGTGAAGGATTAGATAATTTTTTTCTAAGCAAGATGTAGTAGAGGATTCTCCTCATCCTCCCACCTTTTGGATCCAATAAACCCCTTCCATCATTGCATACTACTAGACCTACTGCAACCTATCATATGTTTCCCTTATGATGTAAATTGTTCTCTTGAATAACACATTGATTTTATTCAACTATTCCTTGTCTCTAGCTCTTATAATTTCTTGGTTGGATAGTAGTGCACTGATTTTTATTTCTTATTCACTTAAGGAACATATTCASTTCACMTCATTCATTTCATTCATTTTACATTTGTYTTAAAAATATATTCTCAAGYAGTTTAAATTTAATTRTCAATTCACCCTTGTTCTTGACTACATAYGRGCATCTCAAGGGRAAKTTTTTGTGGGTTGATTARTTGGATTATTTATGCATAMTTATTAGTTTCATAACATCATACAAACCCTAGGYGCRTCCTCTTGAGACTRGAWAAGAACYAGTCTAAATGGAGAGACATCCAACARTGACAAKATTGGTTGTCTATAATTATTATGCTAGTACATYRTGTTGGAGATATTACACACTCACCTAGAATTATTTTTCTAAGTTTGATAGTCCAATGCTGAGAATGATTCATTAAATGAGAATATTCTCTCTAGAGAATATTCCCCTACAAAATAGGGTGTTCCTCTTTAGTTTAGAGTCAATTACACTCGGTTAAACTAGTGGAAGTCACTCATGCATGACAACCTTGGTTTTATCACTAGTAGTTGCATGTGTCTCTCTCACTTCCACACATGTGTCTCAATTAACTGATGATTGCATGGATCAGTTAACTAGGACTAGGTGGCAGTTCACTCCAATGTCTGTCAGTGAGTGTCTAGATCTCTCTATATCACTACTATGGCACATTAGTTACTCATATAGCCTATATCTGTTGTAAATTATTCACTCTTTGAGTGTGGAATACAATTAATGAGAATTCTTCCATTCTTTCTCTCTTGCTTCTTGTTTCTCAATTTCTTTCTGCAAATGTGTGTGGTATTTTCTAGCTAGATATATTATGTGTAGGTTCAACACATTTACATGGTATCAGAGCCGATGGACTGCTAAGAAAAATCTACACCAAATCACTTTTGCAGGTACTGAAAATTGAAGAACGCATCAAAGATGGAATATATGTTTTACTCACCGATAATACTTCTCACGCCTCATAACTATTTGGAGTGGAAGACAAAGATTATACTTCTCATAAGTAGAGGCTTATACCAAATAACCATGCCAATTGAAGTAGAGCACGATTTCGTTGATGAAAAAAATGACTTTCTCAATAGACAAGATATGGCCATAGGATTTATCTTCTTGTCCATTTATCCATAAATTCTCCACCAAGTATATGATGACTCACAATAATCAACTCCAAATGAATTATGGACCAAATTGGAGGTTCTATTCGGGAATAAATAATATTGTCAAGATTTCATGCAGGAGGTTGAACAGATAGAGCCAGAAGAGAAGCCATCAGAAGATCAAGCCTCTTATTATGAAGAGTCTTCTACAAAATTATTTGCACAAATTTGTATTCCATTAATTAAATATGATGTATACTCCATTTCAGATTTGTTTTCTAAATTTAATGTGGAAGATATATGGCATGCATCTCAGGAACCACATGGAGACACTTTTGCATGAACCATGCATGAATCTTAGGAGACAAAAAGGGAGCCGCGCACATTAGACTCAACTCTGATATTTTATGAGAAAAAATTGCAGAAAAAAATTGTATTTTTGAATTCCTCTTAGGAAAATATCCAATTTCAAAAAAAAAATCATCCGAAACGGAGTTCGGGAAGTGAATTTATGATCATTTTTAAATCAACAAAATTTCAGCATTTTTCCGGAAACGGCCACACGGTTTTCAAAATTTCATTCAAAATTTATTTGAATCTTCTTCATTACAAGAAGAGAAAGTGGATATGTGTCATAGTACCCCACCATAGTAGGGTCTGCTAACCTCCCAGTCTTTTGATCTTCGAATTCCCCGAACCGAAATGGCTCCTTGGTCCCTACTGGTACTTTCAACACTTAAAGGCCACGGGTCCTTTCATATACTCCACCTGTGTGAAGAAGAACTAGGCGTGAGCCTCCACTCCACGTGAACACTGGCGTGACCACAGACTTAACCCAAAAAGGCGTTTCTGATTTCGCGACTTCACGTATTCTTTTGTGAGCCAATCTTGACTCGCTCAATCTCCGAACTCTCGAACCCCGAGTTAGGGCTTAACGAGCGTCTGCACCTTCCCTATACCTCCATCGATGGGACCTCACGATGTGGCCTAGGGCCCAACTTCCAAGCACTACGAGACTTCGTGACTCATGAATCCACGATGCATCTCTTCTCCCTTTTCTTGAAGTCTGAACTCATGACTTTCGGGTAGCATTTTCCTCCACTCTCCCGATTCCCGACTTCCTGAAATTCACGAGTTCCAAATCAACATCTCACACTCCTTCAAATATGACAGCTTAGATCTTCTCCCGTGAATCGAAAGTTTGCATATCAGGGCTTTAAAAGGTGGGTTTCCTCCATCTCCCGAACTCCCGATTCCTGAGTTCCCGAAATCTCTATTCCATGAAAGAGATCAACGGCTCAATATTCCCTCCAATCGACAACCACTATCTCTCTTGAGATTTTTGGTGTTGAGTGTTTCTTGCCCTTAACCTTCTCGTAGGTCTACAGGCTCCAACGATCCACGGAAATCGGTGCTCCTCCCTCCGAAAATTTTCACCGTCCGTTTAGACTCTCGATCGTTCCTTACCAAATAACTTGGCGTCTTCCCTTCTGAGCTTGATTTCTACAAGGTGACTTCATCCCTCGTCCTCCTTTCGAACTCTTCGAGGTCTTTATCCTTCCTGAGTTTGATTCTTGATGCAAACTCTGGGATTCTAAGGAATCTTTCTCACACTCCTTGAGGCCTTCACGATAACCTCTGATTATCTGTGTAAGTTTTAAACCTGTGAAGTAAAGAAATGCATATAGATTCTTAAGCAAAACATAATTTAATTAATGGCTCATTCACATAGTACACAGAGATTTATACCGGAAACCCTCAATCGGGAAAACCTTTCTTATATTCATTATATCGAATTTCACCATTCACTATACAATATATACAATGTTTTTAGGTATTCCGTAGATACCAAAACCCTAATCCCTAAAACCAGGATTATTTTTAGTAAACCACTAAAAATAGAAAAATCTGCTAAAAATAGAAAAAAACACCCAAAAAAATATTTCGGGGCATTGCCCCAAATGCTGTGCGTAACCAGGGGGGGCATACCTACCCCCCCTGGGACCCCCCTAGGAAAGCGCCCACGCACACGGCACAAACAGAACACTACTACGAGGGATCGTCAGACGTAGTTGTCATATCTGGCGTGCCCACACACACACACATGCAAATGATATAACACATACCCAACAATCTGACAACTCCAACTTTGTGCACTCCTTGTGACATAAATTTTTCAACCACTCCCTTGGGTTGGAAAATTTTAAGACTCAACCTGGCTTATGCACACCTTGCATGGCTCTGTGCTATACTCACACTCCACATATATAAGACCAATGGTATCTATCCTGAGTTTTCTGGGCTAAACCTCTGAAACCTGTCAACGCACTCCTTGTGGAATTTCACTACACTCCTTGCAAGAAATCTCAGAAAGAGAAACAATTGAAAATTATACTCTTCCTCTAACAGACTTCATACATCCAACATGAAATCACATACACACACACAACATTGAAATTAATGCATAACAGAGAATATAAGAAACTTGTAAACATACCATTCAATAGATGCAAACAGTAACCAATGTACACCATGAAATTGGTTTTAAAGCATTCTTACCTTAATTCAAGTGCTTATGTACATGGGTTCAATAGCAATAGTTATCTACTCATACAACTTCTACAATCTATGTTCTTCTCCGCTCTCCTATGCTCTCTTTCTCTACTACCATAACAATGAAAATAATACAATACATACGAGGGAGTCTTCTTGAGTTTCCCCCCTACAACCTTAAACTATCTTATCGAATTAAAGACTACAACTACTTTACATTCATTACAATAAATGAATACAACCGACAGATGAGAGCAATGCTCAAGATCTGTATTATAATCCCGAAAACATTAAAAGCAATTACATCCTTCCAACTATTACATTAATGGTTTGTCTTTTGAATTTCGATTTTCTTCAAAATGCACGCTGGTGTATATCCAATTGTTCACTCATGCTTGCTTTGCTGGCGATGCTCCTGCATCATACTCCTCTGGCTAAAAAATCCATGAACTCTTGTCTATGAGCTCCTGCACTGTCTGTCCATGTTTCTAGATATCTGCTTCATTTTCCCAACTAGCATCTTCAATCGGGTGTCCCTTCCACTTTACCTTACCAAGTATTCAAAATATATCTTCCTCTGGGTCTTCTTGCTAACTCTCTGATCAATGATATTTTTCATCTGCAGATTTTCAACTATAGGCATCTGTTTGACCCATTGAATCTCCTCTTGATTCTTTTCTCCTCTTTCCTCTTCTGCTCTATAAGGATACAGATCTACTACGTTGAATATGGGAGGTATTCCCACACCATCTGGAAATTCTATCTCATAAGCATTTTCCTCAAATTTTTGTAAAATCTTACACGGACCTATCTTCTTCATCTTCAGTTTATTATATGTTCCCCTTGGGAACCTTTCTTTTCTGAGGTGTGCTAAAACTAAATCTCCCACTTGAAATTAAATCTCTCTCCTGTGCTGATATGTTATGTGCTTGTATTCCTGGCTAGAATTCTGCAACCGCTCTCTGATTTTACTATGGAGCTCCTGCATCTCTGCTGTAAAATATTCTGATCCAACACTCCTGAACTCATTCTGCTTCAAGTGTCTCAACTCAGATACTCCTCTTGGCTACATTCTATACATTATCTGAAATGGGCTCTTTCCTGTGCTCCTATTAGGTGAGTCATTATATGAAAATTCCGCTTGCAGCACAATCTGATCCCACTGACTGTGATGCTCAGTTACTAAACTCCTCAATAAGTCCCCCAAACTTCGATTTACTACCTCAGTCCGTCTATCCGTCTGAGGGTGATATGCTGAGCTAAAAGACAAATTCATCCACAACTTCTTCCATAATGTCCTCCAGAAATGACCAACAAATTTGGTATCTCTGTCTGAAACAACATTCTTGGGTAAACCATGAAGTCAAACAACTTCTTTGAAAAATAGATTTGCAATGTGTGTTGCATCACTGGTTTTCTGACACAGGATGAAATGTGCCATTTTTGAAAATCTGTTGACTACCACAAATATGGAATCACAACCTCTCTGTGTCCTCGGTAGTCCCAATTCAAAATCCATGCTTACCGTGTCCCATGACCTCTATGGTATTGGCAATGGTTGATACAACCCTGTATTTTTTATTTTCCCCTTTGCGTGATGGAAAATCCTACATTTGTTGACAAATTTTCTGACATCCATCCTCATTCTTGGCCAATAATACAAATTGTTCAGTTGCACGAATGTTTTATCATGGCCGAAATGTCCAGCCAATCCCCCACTATGTTTTTCCTTTAAAAGGTTTTCTCTCATAGAACTCTTCGGGGTACATAATTGATTTCCTTTGAACAATAGTCCATTCTGAATCAAGTATTCAATTCATTGGCTTCTATCTCTCAGAAAAAGATTCTTGCATGCTTCATAAACATCCTTGAAATCTAAATCATCTCTGTACATGTCCTTAAGGCTATCAAAACCTAAGGTCTTCACTCGAAACTCTTGCAGAATCAAACATTTCCTGCTCAATGCATCTACAACCTTGTTAGCATTTCCAAAAATGTGCTTTATAACAAAAGTAAATTTCTTCATAAATTCAACCCATTTTGCATGTTTCTGATTTAGTTTCTCTTGTCTAGTTATAAACTGTAAGGCTTGATTGTCGCTATACAAAACAAACTCTTTTGTAACCAGGTAGTGCCTCCATTTCTTCAACGCTTGTAGGACTTCATAAAACTCGTTATCATATGTGGAATATTTCATCTTGGCATCATTCAACTTCTCACTGAAGTATGCAACTGGTCTATTGTCTTGACTCGAGACTGCCCCAATCGTGAATCCACTTGTGTCAAATCTTACTTGAAATGTCTTACTTAAATATGGCAGAACTAGAACTGGTTGTCCAATTATCTTCTCCTTCAACAACTTGAAAATTTTCTCTACTTCCTTTGTCCAATGAAAATATTTATGTTTTTTTTTTATTATGTCCATCATTGGTGCACAAATCCCACTACAATTTATGATGAACTTCCTGTAAAAGTTGGCTAGTCCATGGAATCTTATGACTTCAAAGATATTCCTTGGCGATGGCCATTATTTTATCTCTCTTACCTTCTCAGGATCCTTCTTTAATTCATTTGAAGAGATCACAAAACCCAAATAAATGAGTTTTGGTTTCATGAAAGATGTCTTCTTCAGATTTATCAGCAACTTTGCTTGCTGCAACCTTCTCATCACTAGAGTTAAATGTCTTAAATTTTCTTCCTTAGTCTTACAGAAGATCAGTATATCATCAAGATACACAATTACAAAATTCCTAATGAAATCTTTCAAGACTCCGTTCATCAATCTCATGAAATTACTTGGTGCATTTGTCAAGCCAAACGACATAGCAAGCCATTCATACAACCCTTGATTTGTCTTGAATGTTGTCTTCCATTCATCACCTTCCCTCATTCTAATCTGATGGTATCCGCTTTTCAAAACAATTTTTGAAAAAAAAAATTCTCCACTCAAGCAATCCATCAAGTCATCCATCCCGGGTAAAGGAAATCTATACCTGATGGTGATTTTATTTATAGTCCTCGAGTCTTTACACATTCTCCATCCACCATCCTTCTTCGGACTTAACATTGTTGGTACAGCGCATGGACTCAAGCTTTCTCTAATCAACCCTTTGTCCATCAAATCATAGACTTACTTCCTGACTTCTTCATTATCTTGCGACGTCAATCAGTATGTTGCTTTGTTTGGAAAACTCACTCCTGGTATAAGGTCAATGTGATGGCTTATACTTCTGATGGGTGGCAACGAACAAGGAAAACCATCCACCACTATGTCAGCGAAATTCTCCAACACTTCCTGAATTTCCTCGGGTGGATCATCTATTGAGGTACCGGTCAAGATGGTTGTAGGTTTTCTATCCACAACAAACTGCATTTCTTCATCTTTCTTGACTTCATCAAGAAGTTCCTTCCCACTCATGAGAAGTATAGTATTGCTTGCTTCTGCTTTCACCTTCTTATCTTCAATTGGCAACAACATATGCATCCTACCATTCTTCTCCAAGGTATAGGTTTTCTTTCTTTCATCATGAATAACATTTATGTCATATTTCCACGGCCTCCCCAACAAAAGATGACAGACATCCATGGGAATAACATCACATAAGATCTCATCTCTATAACCCCCTATCTTAAATTCAACTAAACATTGTTTAGTGACTGTTACCTGATGTCCCTTTTGCAACCATGAAACTTAGTATGGGTTTGGATGTGCAACTGTCTCCAATTCTATCTTTTCCACCATCTCTGTGGATACTAGGTTATCCATGCTTCCAATGTCCACTATCACCTTGCATACCCTATTCTTGGTCTTGCAGGCAATCCTAAACAAACTATTACTCTAAACTAGATTCTCCATAGCTTCCTTCTCTGGCTTCAAGAGAATTTTCCTCATCATCAAGGATCTCTCGCCTTCTGCATCTTCTGCCTCAACATTTCGCCTTTTCACTTATGAAATGTGAGCTTCACCTCCTCCATCTCTTTTTCTATTGGGACGTTCCCAAGACTTGTGTCTGATCTGTCCACAAACGAAACATTTCACTTCACCTCCTCTGCCTCTTCCTCTTGCTCTTGCTCGAGGAAAAGTGTTCCTATCGGCATATTGTCTCCCTTGTGAACTTCCTCCCCTTTCTGGGTGATTATGAGGATTTTTTTCTTCATCTTTAGGCTTATGCACTCTGTCTTGGGCAACTACTTTGCCTCTGCTCTGAATTCTACCTCTACCCCTTTGACCTTGCTTTCAGGCCAATTTCTCTTCTGCCTTCAAAGCAACCTGATAAGCATCCTCCACATTTCTGATTGTCACCATGCTCATCTCATCCTGAATCTCATATCTCAGGCCATTCATATATATGGTGACCTTTTCATCATCACCCTCACGATGACCAACTCTGATGTTTATCATGTAAAACTCTTCAGTGTATTCCTTCATTGTCATCCCTTTCTGTCTCAAATTATGCATTCTTCGAAACAGATTGATTTGGTAATCTCTGGGTATGAATTAGGATTTCATCTTCGTGACCATTCTGTCCCATCTTTTGATTCTTTGTTTGTCTTTTCAATGCCTGTCAGCCTGCAATTCATCCCACCACAGTGTTGCATGTCCTTTCAGTATGGTGACAATATGCTTTACTTTCTTGTCTTCTTCGATATCTTCATAATCAAAATATTTATCCAGAGCTCTAAACCAATCTAGCATCTCCCCAAAGTCCAAGTTACCTTCATACATCAAGATGTCCATCTTTGCTCTGGCACCCATTCTTGCAACAGCTTTAAATAGACGTTCCTTTGTAGCATATTTGGCTACATCTTCTTCGGCTCGTTCTTCATTCTCGCTTTCAGCTTCACTGATATCCCCAGTATTAGGTGTTCATCTTTATGTTGTCTCCATAGCATCTAATTGAGCATGAATTTCGCTCATCTCCCTTTCCATGGCTGGATCGGGCATCAGTCTTTCTGGACGTCTTCTTGGCAGCATTGTTTCAATCTTTCCACTCAGAATTCAAATCATAGATTTATTTATGTCCTCTCCTGCCTAAAAACAATGATTGTAAGCTCTGATACCATGTGACGTGGGACCCCACCTCAGCAGGGTCTGCTAACCTCCCGGTCTTTGGATCTTCAAATTCCCCAAGCTGAAATGGCTCCTTGATCCCTATTGGAACCTTCAACAATTAAAGGCCATAAGTCCTTTCATATAATCTACGCACGCAAACAATCACTAGGTGCGAGCCTCCACTCCACGTGACCCAAAACTTAACCCAAAAAGGCATTTCTAATTTTGTGACTTCGCGTATTCTGTTGTGAGCCAATATTGACTCACTCAATCTTCTAACTCCTTAACCCCGAGTTAGGGCTTAACAAGCATAAACACCTTCCCTATATCTCCATCGATGGGACCTCACACTGTGGGCTAGGGCCCAGCTTTTGAGCGCTATGGGACTTCACGACTCACGAATCCATGATGCAGCTCTTCTCCCTTTTCTCGAAGCCTGAACTCGCGACTTTCGGATAGCATTTTCCTCCACTCTCCCGACTCCTGACTTTTTGAAATTCATGAGTGCCAAATAAATGTCTCACAATCCTTCAAATCTGATGGCTTATATCTTCTCCCGCGGATTGGCGGTTCGCGTATCGAGGTTTTGAAAGGCGGGTTTCCTCTGTCTCCCCAACTCTTGATTCCTGAGTTCTTGAAGTCTCTTTTCCACGAAAGATATCAATGGCTCAATCTTCCCTCCAATCGACGGCCACTATCTCTCCTGATCTTTTGGGTGTTGAAGGTTTCTCGCCCTTAACCTTCTCATAGGTCTATGGGATCCAACAATCCATAGAATTGACGCTTCTCCCTATGGGAATTTTCACCGTCCATTTAGACTCTCGATCGTTCCTTTCCAAATAACTTGGTGTCCTCCCTTCTGAGCTTGATTTCTGTGAGGTGACTTCATCCCTCGTCCTCCTTTCAAACTCTTCAAGATTTCTATCCTTCCTGAGTTTGATTCTTGCTGCAAACTCTGGGATTCTGAGGAATCCTGCTCGCACTCCTTGCGGCCTTCACGATAACCTCTGGTTATTTGACAACTCCAACTCTGCACACTCCTTGCGAAAAAAGTTTTTCAACCACTCCCTTTGGTTGGAAAATTTTAAGACTAAACCTGGCCTGCACACACCTTGCATGACTCTATGCTATACTCTCACTCCACAGATATAAGACCAACAGTATCTCTCCTGGTTTTTCTGAGCTAAACCTCAGAAACCTGTCAATGCACTCCTTGTGGACTTTCATTGCACTCCTTGCAGGAATTCTTAGTAAGAGAAACAATTGAAACTTATCCTCTTCCTCTCACGGACTTCATACATTCAACATGAAATCACATACACACACACACAACATTGAAATAAATGCATAACGGAGAATATAAGCAACTTGTAAACATATCATTCAATAGATGCAAACAGTAACCAATGTACACCATGAAATTGGTTTTAAAGCATTCTTACATTAATTCAAGTGCTTCTATACATGGGTTCAACAACAACAATTATCTTCTCATACAACTTCTACAATCTATGTTCTTCTCCGCTCT
>JASDQU010292990.1:0-14329 GCA_032191745.1 Picea mariana
CTTTGCATTAATAAACTGCTCCAAGTGGTCGCGTTGGCTGGGGCTGTGGATGTTTCCCCGTAGGGGTTTTACCATGTGAAAACATCGGTGTGTTGATCTTTGATCTAGTTATGTGAGTGGTTACTGAAGGTGTTCGTCCTCTGTTGGAATACTTGTGTTGTCGAACAATGCTTCTGCTGAACACACCCCTGTAGTTGACTGTCTAATCATATGCCTATCATAACAACCTTTTATCCCATGGTTGGATGATGGAAAATGACTTTGACAACACAGGTCATCGAACCGATCAGTTATTGGATCCTGAAAAGACTGACAAGACTGTTGCATTGATTCAAATGAAATTTCCTAACTTTTTATGTATTTATCCTTCAACACTTGTTCAAGAGTCTCCTTCAAAATTTGAAATGAATTAAAGCACAATGGTACAGAGTTATTTTGGATTAACTCGTAATTTGTCTCAGGCTTTAAGCTTTCATTTGGAATTTGAAACTTAGAGTAGGTAAAGTGCTTCAATTTTGGGTTTAGAACAACCTCCATATCCTTAATGGCATCTTCAACTCATTGATCAGAGGAATTTATGTCTTCACTATTTACAACTGGAAAATAGTTTCTTTTCAGAAATTGAAAAGATGAGAAACACAAGGGCAAAGTGTTTTCACTTACTCTGAGATTTTCTGCACTTTGATCATTGCTGTCATAATTTCCATGTGCAGATTGATTGTCATATCTGAGTTGTAACTGATCTTCTTCATGCCAACAACATGTTGTTGGTTTCTTTGAACAATCAACCTCTATTTCATCCTCATGATCATCATCATATTGGTCACACTTGGGTAGATTATCCAAGTGAGGAATGTCGTCAAACACGCACATCATATCAACTGGTTGTTCCTATGCAAATTGAGATGGAGCTTCATCTTTGACTGTGTTGTGAATTGAATACATGAAAGAATCATTATCCAAACCATGGTACCAAGGATGAACAACAAAATGTTTGGGAACAGGGACCTTTTCTTTCTCTGAAATCAATGGAACATGATGTCTTTGGACATCAAGTTCATCTTTCCTATTGATTTTTTGCATCATCTTTTCCATGGCACTGGCCAAATTGTCCAGTTTAGCTTATGAATATTTCAACTGCTCCTTTTCTTTGTTCTTTAGTTTTGACCATTTGATCAAAAAGTTGGCCTCCACATCAACTGCAATGTTCTACATTTCTTCAAGGCTTGCAGTGTTCCTTTCTCTTAATTGGAATGCCATCTCAGGATCGAAGGCATCTAGGAAATGAAATTGTGTTGATCCCAGAGGTGGTCTTATATCAGCAGGCATTGCATGATATATCTTATTGAACCTTGCTGAAAATTGTTGTACTGTTTCCCCTGGTTGCCTTTTCAAATGGTCATATTCTTATAGGATGAGAAAGGCATTTCCCGTGATCACCCATCGATCGAGGAAAACTTGCACAAACTGATGAAAATTTTTAATGCTTGCAGCTGGGAGATTTTTAAACCAGTTCTTGACTTTACCTCCCAATGATAGGGAAAAAATTCTGATGTAGACATCATCATATTCTACCTCAAAGAGGTCAAGAAAATCCTCAATATTTTGGATATGATTCTCAGCAGTAATATTGGCATCCTCTCCATCAAACCTGGGTAGATTATTCGTGTAATTTGCAGGGAGGTCATGGAGGATAGGAGGCAAATCTAGGGGCTTGTATCTATATGGGATTTTGGCAGGTACAGGAGGTGAAACAAGAGGCTTACAACCATCTAGAGGTTTAGCAAGAGTAGGAGATAAAGAAGGAGGCTTATGTCTCACTAGGATTTCTATAGGTGCATCTAGGATGTGCACAGGTGTATGAGTATGTACATAATCTACAATTTGGGGTTTAGTCTCTTGAGGCTCTTCAGGTTGAAAATGATCATCCTAAATTTCAACAATATACTATCGACCAGGATCATGATAAGAGAGAAAGTAATTGCAGATGAAACCAATAATATCATGAATACAATTTGAGTTTGAGTACCTGGTATTTCTAGGCTGCTTAGTCATGCTTCAGGTTCTTCCTCCAGTAGAGTCTTTGCGTTGGCACTGTCTGGAGTGGATTTGGAGTTGCCAGGTGAATGATCTCAGCCTTCTTGTGTCTGGTCACTGTCCACCATCAGTGATCAGATCTAGAGCTTGAAATGTACTACTGGGGAGATTTCCCCAATGGAGTCGCCATTCTATTAGTACTCTGTAATTTTCCCAAGGTTGAAGAGGCAGTCACAGAGGCAACATCAAAACCACTTCGAGTCTTGGATCTAGCCCTCCAAGACTCATAGAGGGATCTCTCTGCCTGATATAACTTTGTTTGAAGAGATATTAGGCTATCTATGAAAGTATGGGGTTGGTTTTTTTTGAAATATTTAGATGAGGGTTTGGTTGACAAGTTGCTTAGATCACCATTGGGCTATGGGGTCTTCTTATAAGATAAGGATCAACTCAGCCCTAGAGGCAAATGTCTCCACAGGGAAAGATAGTAACAATTGTTGGATCGTCTTAGATTTAGTGCAGATGAAAGGGATGAAAAGGGAGAGATCCACTGAATAGAGGAGCAATTAAGAATTCCTTTGTAAAGCATCAGATGAATAACATATAGATTACTGAAAAATTGGATAAAGAGTATGCATACATAAATTCTTCTCCATTACTCTCTTTCAACAATAAGAAATGAAAGTTCTTGAATGATAGAAAAAAATAACTGAAAGCAGACAAGGAACACACCACCAACGCTCCTACACAAGAATCCTGTAAATCCACTTCTCTATTACTGGTTAATCATTTAAAAATTACAGACAAAACCTCCTAGAGTAGCAAGGCCCACAGTCCAGCCAAAAGGAAAAACTTCATAGGTCGAACCCCTTTACATTAAAATTCTCTGAATAAATAGGCGATATACCCCAACAAGTCATGTCAGTTAGATTTAATTTCCTTGGCCAAAAATAGCCACGAATCCCCCAAAATTTTGAACTGCCTGCCATGAAAGACGGGCATAATTTATGCAAAAAAGGGGTTCGAACAGACATCTGTTTCTCTTCAACGCTGACACCTGGGAAAAAAATGAAGCAGGTTATTGGATATGGGCATGTTCTGGATAAAAAACTCGCCAAATTCTCCTCCAACTGGCCGTAAAAGCTCCCGCAAAATCAGGACTGTAGCGGAAAAATGAAAATCTGAAAAAAAGGGCCTTGAAGATGGATTCGATTCTCTCTGCTCGTGGCACTTGTGAAAAAATTGAGAGAGGTTTTTTTTCTTCATCCCGTTATGGAGAAAAAAAACTCTCGTTTTTTAAAAATTCGTTTTCATTTTCCCAGAATCGGCCTTAGAAAATGGCATGCTAAACAGGCAAAAATGGGCGAAAAATGAGAAAAGGGTTTTTTTTTTGGGATGGGTGGTATTCTGGACCCCCCCTGAGGTGGTAAGCGATTTTAGGGGGCCCATCTATTGGCCTGTGGTGGAGACACTCGTCCAAGGGGTGGTTTTCAGAAACTACCATTCCGGACCCCCCCCTCTCGTTAAAGTTCGGATGGTGAGGGGGGGTCCGGAAATTTTCTCATTCGTTGATTTTCTTTATGACATGATGTATGCATGGAGGTAACATATTTGGGTTTTAATTCTAATGTTTTGTGATGTGTTAAGCTTTATTGTGTTTGCTTTTTTGTTTATTTTTTGTTTGTTTTTTATTATATTTTATGTTTTGTTTTTTTATATATGTTTTATTATATGTGTTTTAAGTTTTATTTTTTTTGTTTTATTTTGTTTTGTATTTTAATATTTGTTTTAAATATTAATTAATAAAACATTAACCTAATTTATTAATTAATCAATCAATCAATTAATTAATTTTTAACAAGATTTAACCTAGGTTATTTAACTAATTATACTAACATTATTAAGTAATATAACTAACTTATTTGATTTTACATTTTATCCTAAG
The DNA here is from genome assembly GCA_032191745.1 of Picea mariana. Lineage (NCBI taxonomy): Eukaryota > Viridiplantae > Streptophyta > Pinopsida > Pinales > Pinaceae > Picea > Picea mariana. The sequence continues at coordinate 3,983 of JASDQU010292990.1, forward strand.
TTCATTTATTCGTGAATGGGTGGTGGGAAAATGGAGGATGATGTCAATGGGGCAAAAGGACAAGGGAGTGAGGGTGTATAATGGATGAAGGATGGAGCAGGGTGATGGGGGATCGAGCTAAATGAATAGAGGGGAGAAATGGGATAAACCAAGCCAGACCTCATCATCATGAGAGAAACACCAAATCAACAGTCGAAGAATCGAGTTACCTATGATTTTAGGTCCCCAACATAGGCTCCACCTGGGGATGGCAGCTCTTTCAGGAGGTGTCAAGAACCACTAAACTCTGAACATCTAGACCGGTGCTTTATTCTTTGGGCCATGGAGTCACTACATCTACAATCTTCGAACTAACTCAGATTTGACTGGACAGTGAACTAGATACTATCAAATGCAAACTCTATTGGAAATCATATAATACTGAAAAGATGCTCAAATGACTGAGCTTATTCAAAATTGCTACCTACCCTACACTACTAACAATTTCATCGTCTAAATGATACAGTAATGCCAATGCATCCAATCAAGTAGTTGTTGAGACCAGAGGACTGTTTTACTACTCGTTAGCATAGTGAAAAGCGCAGCTTGACCTTTTGCCCATAGACTCAAAACTGCAAAGTGTAAAGGCCATTGCTGAAAACATATTTGATATTTACCATAGAGACCTTGACAATCTTGAAGAACAAAAGTACTGCCAGAGATAGGTTGAGGCTCTTCAGTGAAAAAATTCTCCATATAGGTAGCTATAGGATCAAGGTAGAAATGACATGTTCCTTGATTTTTGGATTTTTCCAAGTGAGCGACATGCTCTGGCACTGTATCTATGTTATTTTCATCCTCTTGCATTTCTTGACATGGCTACAAATTTTCTGATGGGTTTTGAAATGATGCTTCTGCTGAGCACAACCCTGTAGCTGACTATCTAATCATATCCCTATCATAACAACTTTTTATCCCATGGTTGGATGATGGAAAATGACTTTGACAACACAGGTCATCCAACCGATCAACTATTGGATCCTGAAAAGAATGACAAGACTATTGCATTGATTTAAATGAAATTTCCTAAATTTTTATGTATTTATCCTTCAACACTTGTTCAAGAGTCTCCTTCAAAATTTGAAATGAATTAAAGCACAATGGTACAGAGTTATTTTGGATTAACTCGTAATTTGTCTCAGGCTTTAAGCTTTCATTTGGAATTTGAAACTCAGAGTAGGTAAAGTGTTGCAATTATGGGTTTAGAACAGGCTCCATATCCTTAATGGCATCTTCAACTCGTTGATCAGAGGAATTTATGTCTTCACTATTTACAATTGGCCTAGAGTTTCTTTTCAGAAATTGAAAAGATGAGAAACATAAGGGAAAAGTGTTTTCACTTACTCTGAGATTTTCTGCACTTTGATCATTGCTGCCATAATTTCCATGTGCAGATTGATTGTCATATTTGAGCTGTAACTGATCTTCTTCCCGCCAACAACATGCTGCTAGTTTCTTTGAACATTCAAGCTCTATTTCATCCTCATGATCATCATCATACTGGTCACACTTGGGTTGATTATCCAAGTGAGGAATGTCGTCAAACACACACATCATATGAGCTGGTTGTTCCTCTTCAAATTGTGATGGAGCTTCATCTTTGACTGTGTTGTGAATTGAATACATGAAAGAATCATTATCCAAACCATGGTACCAAGGATGAACAACAAAATGTTTGGGAACAATGACCTTTTCTTTCTCTGAAATCAATGGAACATGATGTCTTTGGACATCAAGCTCATCTTTCCTATTGATCCTCTGCATCATCTTTTCCATGGCACTGGCCAAAATGTCCAGTTTAGCTTTTGAAGATTTCAGTTGCTCCTTTTCTTTGTTCTTTACTTTTGACCTTTTGATCAACAAGTTGGCCTCCACATCAACTGCAATGTTTTGCATTTCTTCAAGGCTTGCAGTGTTGCTTTCTATTAATTGGAATGCCATCTTATGATTGAAGGCATCTGGGAAATGCAAGTGTGCTGATCCCGGGGGTGGTCTTATATCAGCAGGCATTGCATGATATATCTTATTGAACCTTGTTGAAAACTGTTGTACTATTTCCCCTGGATGCCTTTTCAAATGGTCATATTTTTCTAGGATGAGAAAGACATTTCCCATGATCACCCATCGATCGAGGAAAACTTGCACAAACTGATGAAAATTGTTAATGCTTGCAGATGGGAGATTTTTAAACCGGTTCTTGACCTTACCTCCCAACGATAGGGCAAACATTCTGATGCAGACATCATCATCTTATACCTTAAAGAGGTCAAGAAAATCCTCAATATTTTGGATATGATTCTCAACAGTAATATTGGCATCCTCTCCATCAAACCTAGGCAGATTATTGGTGTAATTTGCAGGGAGGTCATGGAGGATAGGAGGAAAATCTAGGGGCTTGTATCTATCTGTGATTTTGGCAGGTACAGGAGGTGAAGCAAGAGGCTTACAACCATCCAGAGGTTTAGCAAGAGTAGGAGATAAAGGAGGAGGCTTATGTCTCACTAGGATTTCTACGGGTGCATCTAGGATGTGCACAAGTGTATGAGTATGTACATAATCTACAATTTGGGGTTTAGTCTCTTGAGGCTCTTCAGGTTGAAAATGATCATATTGAATTTCAACAATATACTATGGACTAGGATCATGACAAGAGAGAAAGTAATTGCAGATGAAACCAATAATATCATGAATACAATTTGAGTTTGAGTACCTGGTCTTTCTAGTTTGCTTGGTCATGCTTTAGGTTCTTCCTCCAGTGGAGTCTTTGAGTTGGCACTGTCTGGAGATGATTTGGAGTCACCAGCTGAATGATATCAGCCTTCTTGTGTCTGGTCACTGTCCACCATCAGTGATCAGATCTGGATCTTGAAATGTACTACTGGGGAGAGTTCCCTAGTGGAGTCGCCATTCTGTTAGCACTCTGTAATTTGCCCAAGGCTGAAGAGGTAGTCACAGAGGCAACATCAAAACCACTTCGAGTCTTGGATCTATCCCTCCAAGACTCAGAGAGGGATCTCTCTGTCTGATATAAATTTGTTTGAAGAGATATTAGGCTAGCTATGAAAGTATGGGGTTGGTTTTTTTTCTAAATATTTAGATGAGGGTTTGGTTGACAAGTTGCTTAGATCACCATTGGGCTATGGGGTCTGTTTATATGATAAGGATCAACTCATCCCTAGAGGCAAATGTCTCCACAGGGAAAGATAGTAACAACTGTTTGATCATCTTAGATTTAGTGCATATGAAAGGGATGAAAAGGGAGAGATCCACTGAACAGAGGAGCAGTTAAGAATTCCTTTGTAAAGCTTCAGATGAATAACATATAGATTACTGAAAAATTGGATAAAGAGTATGCATACATAAATTATTCTCCATTACTCTCTTTCAACAATAAGAAATGAATGTGCTTGAGTGATAGCAAAAAATAAATAAATAAAGACAAGGAACACACCACCAACGCTCATACACAAGAATCGTATAAATCCACTTCTCTATTACTGGTTAATCATTTAAAAATTACAGACAAAACCTCCTGGAGTAGCAAGGCCCACAGTCCAGCCAAAAGGAAAAACTTCACAGGTCGAACCCCTTTACATTAAAATCCTCTGAATAAATAGGGTATATACCCCAACAAGTCGTGTCAATTACATTTAACTGCCTTAGCCAAAAATAGCCACAAATCCCCTAAAATATGGAACTGCCTGCCATGAAAGACGGACCTAATTTATGCAATAAAGGGGTCCAAACAGACATTTGTTTCTCTTCAACACTGACACCTGGGAAAAAATGAAGGATATTATTTGATATGGGCATGTACTGGACAAAAACCTCCTTCGGTTTTTCCAAATTCCCCTCCAGCTGGCTATAACAATTCCCGCAAAATCAGGTTTGTAACGGAAAAATGAAAATCTGGAAAAAAGGGCCTCGAAGATGGCTTCGATTCTACCTAATCGCGGAACTTGTGAAAACACTGAGAGAGTTTTTTGTTCCTCATCCCATTGCAGAGAAAAACCTCTCTTGGTTTTTAAAAATTCGTTTCATTTGCCCAGAATTGACCTCAGAGGATGGCATGTTGAACAGGCAAAAATGGTTGAAAAATGAGAAAAGCGTGTTTTGTTTTTGGGATGGGTGGTATTATGGACCCCCCCTGAGGTGGTAAGAGGTTTTAGGGGGGGGGGTCCGCTGGTCTGTGGGGGTGACACCTGTTCGGGGGGTGGTTTTTAGAAACTACCATTCCGGACCCTCCCCCTCTCGTTAAAGTTCGGATGGTGAGGGGGGGTCTGAAAATTTTCTCATTCGTTGATTTGCTTTATGATGTGATGTATGCGTGGAGGTAACATGTTTTAATATTTGGGTTTTAATTCTAATGTTTTGTGATGTGTTAAGCTTTATTGTGTTTGCTTTATTATTATTATTATTATATTTTATGTTTTGTTTTTTTATATATGTTTTATTATATGTGTTTTAAGTTTTATTTTGTTTTGTATTTTAATATTTGTTTTAAATATTAATTAATAAAACATTAACCTAATTAATTAATTAATTTTTAGCAAGATTTAACCTAGGTTATTTAACTAATTATACTAACATTATTAAGTAATCTAACTAACTTATTTGATTTTTCCTTTTATCCTAAGTTCATTTATTCGTGAATGGGTGGCGGGAAAATGGAGGATGATGTCAATGGGGCAAAAGGACAAGGGAGTGAGGGCACAACGTGGATGAAGGATGTAGCAGGGTGATGGGGGATCGAGCGAAATGAATGGATGTGAGAAACAGGATCAACCAAGCCAGACTTCGTCATCACGAGAGAAATGCCAAATCAACAATTGAAGAATTGAGTTACCTATGATTATAGGTCCCCAACACAGCTGACACATTCACAGGGGGAGAAAATAAGTAAAATTTTAACTCTTTGTCATTGATGTCAAAGGGGGAGAAAAACAATAAAACAAATTTGGTATCAGTATTTGGTATAAGTAAAAGTTCATTCCTCCAACTTGAAAATGAGATCAGTGATAGGGATGAAAAAGTATTTGTTTTATAGATATGTTTCCCTCAATTCCAAAGGGGGAGATTGTTGGAATTATTGATTGTGTGTTGTCATTGATGGCAACATGAGTCAAACATGTACAATATTCAGAGGAAAAGGAAGATCACCTTGGGGCATAGGAAGATCACCTTGGGGAAGAAGCAATTCATGATTAGTGTTGATCACGATAGGATCAACATAGATCCTATGTTCCTAAAGATCAGGGGAGTTAGCGGGGAGATTCTAAAAAGAATTTCAATATGGTATGTTCATTATATGTCTTTGAGATTCTAAAGCTCAGGAGAGAGAACTTAGTAGGTTGCACAAAAGACATAACACGAGGGGCAAATGAATCATGTATAAAACAGAAGCTCACAAGAGATGGCACAGTTGAAGTAACACAAGAGACAAAGTTCTGTGAGTGAACAAATCCCTTTATAAAAGATTAGGTTACAACAATCGTTAAATTAGTTCAAGATATATCCTGATTGTTAGATAGAATCAAGTAGAAGGATCGGATAAGAAAACCCCATAAGACACGAAGTATTGAAACCTCTAAAGTGATGAACTCCCATTGACCGTCAGATCACGTGGAGAAAAGTCAAGCCAGTTCTCAACCATTGGATCAAACAGTCAATTCTAACACTGACCACTTCAGTGGAAAACAGTCTAAAACAAGTAAGTTTACCCGAAGTCCGAAGCCCTGAAGTTATGAACTCCCATCGACCGTCATATCAGAGGAAGAACAAGAAATCCCATCAACCGTTGATCTGGAGTGAAAATATTGAAACCGTCAGATCATGCTAAGGAAGATGATGGTCAACTCCAACATTGACCTAATCTGGTGATATGCAACTTAAATAAACCAGGAACTCCCAAACCCCGGAGTTTCGGAATAAACAAAGGTCATCAGATCAAGACAGTTGAATATATACAATGGTATATATATTCCACACTTCGACGATGATCAAAGGTTTATATAAAAGTGAAAAACTCCCAGAAACACGAAGTACCGAAGCCATGAAGTGAAAATCCATGATCCAGGAGGGGACATGTGGCAGAAGACAAAGATGACACGTGGCCCAATTAGATGGTGACAAGTGTCAAGGTCAAAGTGGCACATAAGGACTATGAAATTCATGAATTAGGGTGACACGTGGCACAATTACTATGGGTCTAGATCAACCTAGGAGACATCAGCATACCACGTCACTCCAGGACTACAGCCTTCGAGGATGTCCAACTTCTCCTACCAGCAAAAATGCCCAAATCTTCGAAGGCCAAAGTTATGAAACATTGTTCATTGATCTAATATCCTCTAGGATATCACATGAATGTTAGATCAAGAACAATGGAAGAATATTGTAAGCATGAGATGTTAACCTACAACAAGTGGTCACCATAATTTTATGAATTATTCGGTAGGTAAACCTCAAGAGGAATTGAACTACTTTAGAGTTCTAGTAACCCGGAGTCTTGGAGTGTCGAAGCTCCGAAATAAGATCTAATTGTTAATTGACGAGGAAGATCCATGGTCAAGATCCAAAAGCACAAAAGTAACGTGCATGAATATTAACTTGGTGGATGCAGTGAATAATGATCTAGACCATTGAAGTTTATGGACATGCATCAACTCGAGATTAAATTGCATAGTGGCCAAGTGTTAAATCTCCACTATGTTGAAAGAGCATGGACCGTAGATATCAACTCTTGAATAAGTCATGATCGTTGATTTTTTTGAAGCCTTTGGGTAAGCTAGGATCGTCCATTCAATTGAAGATTAAAATCGATTGTCTGATATACTAGTGAATAGAGTATACACACTTCGGTGAAATTTACTCTGGAAGAATACAATGTTTTCAAATACCAATAGTCCCGAATACTCGAAGAGCTGAAGCTCATGTTTGCCTAAGTCTACAGTCCTAGCTCCTATTCATTTGAAGGTTCTTAAAGTAACTCGAGGGCCAAGTTCAACAACTACATGGAAATAATGAATTAATCCATTGGTTCTTAGCCAAAAGGCATATGACAAATATGTCAACATGGAGTTCTTATATGTACTTTGACGAAGTTTAATTTGGGAAGTATTACTTTGATAAAATGGAAGAAGGCCAAAGGCCGGAGGACTTGGTTCCAACATTGGTCTTGTGATAGAGGAATAAGGGTGAAACAAGAGGCGCTATGAACAATGCTTAAAATGGATAAGCCCATGGTTTTGAGCTCGCAATCATTTGAACTTTGGGTTGAAGGAAGCGCCTCATACATATTTCATTTTTGTAAACAACTTAAGGTGTGTAGAGTAATTCAACATATATTAACACCATAGCAATACAAAGAGTCATTAAAATCTCGAATATGATCTGTTGGCGAATTGAGGATGCGAGAGAAGAATCAAAATGATATAATGAGTCGATCCATATTTGTGATCAACTCATAAGGAAAAAATTTGAATCAAGATTAGTTAGTTAAATGAAGAGGTGCAATGGTTCATGTCAAAAAGACACAATGGTTCAATCATATACCTATTGAAATACTATATAAAACAAAAGTGGTGGTGAATCTAAGTGTGTCTTGGTGGATCAAATATATATATATATATATATAATGGATTGAATGGAAGTTCATTCTATCAGGTTGGTGCTTCTTTAAAAGCCGAGTCTTGTTATGAGGGTTGGATTCCTCACATATTAGTTGGATTTGAGATCAACAAGCTGGGTCTTGTTATGAGGGTTGGATTCCTCATTTCTTAGTTGGATCTGAGAACTACAAGTTGGGTATTGTATCAGAGAGTTGGATTTGTCATATTCAGTTGAAGTCAAAGATATTAAAGGATTGATTTTATATGTATTCATACAAGTTAAATAAATAAAAGAAAGATATTATATCTACTTCATATAGTTTTTGTTTTATATGTTTATGAATAATTAATTGAACTGCATATTTTATTCAGTTAATTTAGTTAATCTATGAAAGTGTGAAAACTAGCCAAAAGTTCCAGACACTAATTCACCCCCCCTCTCAGTGTCAAGTGTATATTTCAACAAAAGGGTTATAAATTTTGTAGATAGACTATGTGCACTATTGTCAAAGTCAAATTTATTTTGGAATTGAAGACCTGAACGTCAGTGTCTATATTGTGATTCATTTTTTTTGGTACTATTATTCAAGCAAATGAAGTGCAATTTTTTCAAGCCATTATTATCTTTCTTTTAGATTTATCTATGGAATGAATGTTTAGATTCTCTATTTTTGCACTATTGTTAGAATATTCGATAATTCAATGTGTTTATTTCATTTGTGATTGAATTTGATGAGATTGATATTTTATTAGATATGAGCATGTGGAAATCAATTTTTCAAATAACTATTTATTTGAATAATTTAATTTCTAATGAATGTTTAACCATTGTTTCATTTTAGAATTGTTTCTGAATGTTAAACAATTTATTCTTTTTCTCATATTTAACCATCATTCTATGCTCCTGTGATACTTTATTTTTAGTTAAAAACTTTAATTATGTTACATTTAAATTAGTTTCATTTCATCATATCTTAGAAATAAAACTTTGATCAATATTGGATCAACCTTGGGGTTGATTTCAAAATCCTCTTTGGTGGGAACCAGTCCCACATTCTAGTGAGAATTTCCATCCCAAACGAGTATAAGCCTAATTGGGGCTTTGATCAAGAAATTTCTCTACGTTAGCTGCTAGGAATTTTTCTAGGAATCAACATTTTGGTGCTATAAAAAGGGAATTTGATAATAAATGGCATGTAGAGCTCCACACAATACTGATACCCATTCAATAAGATCACCATCGCCCTCAACCCCTCTCTTAGATTCAAGGTCTAATACCTCTTCCAAGATAATTCCTCCAACATTAGGGATTGGCTTACCTAAGTCATCTTCTCATACCGGATCTGTAAAAGTTACAAAACCAATTCAACAAGAAATCACAAATTCTGGGATCACTCAAGAGTTACCACAAAAAAATCTTTGATTTTGAGATTACCTAGGAAACCCTACCATTGTATTAGGATATTTTGATTCAATCTGTTCATTGGATCCTTGATCAACGAATATTGGATTTTGTAATTTATGAATAACTTGTATTAGATGATCTGCTTTAGTTGCAAAATATTGGAATATTGACGAGAGCACATAGTAAAAAATATTGAAAATGAACCAATTGAGTATATCATACCAACTAAGGGTAAAAAGACTCAATTACAATACTTGCCTAGTCCTCCTTTTATTGTAACATCTAATCCTATCGCAACCCATAAATTATGGCAAGACAATAATTTCTCAGAAAGTGAATAGTTGGTATTAGGAACACCCCCAATATTAACACCTTTGGGAAGCCCAACTTATCGACCTTTTCCATCTTGTTAAACATCTGTTGGCTCACAAGGAAATCCTCGAAAGAATACAACAAAAATTATGGCTCGATCTAATCAACCTAGAAGACCTTGGTTAACCTTAGGAGTAAATGTTCCTAGTGATCAACATGACTTACCTAAACATCTAGAAAAATTCTTTCCCAATTTTGATCCCGACAACAGAGACTCTCCTAAATATCATATCAATGAATTCATGTTGTAAGGTAATTTAATGAAAGTGGAACACAAATAAGTAGTGTGTCATTTATTTCATTATAATTTTGAAGGAGAGGCATCTAACTGGTATTTATCTTTGACAACAGGGTCAATAACAAACTGGTATAACTTTGAAAAACTATTCATGAAAGAATTTGGTGATGAAAAATCCCTAACCTCTTTATTCCTTGAATTATCTAGAATAAGAATGAATGGAAAATAGAAAATTAAAGATTTTAATCAAAGATTAATGACCTTGCTAAATAAAATACTTGAAGATTCATGGCCTCCAACTAATGTTCTTCTTGAATTTTATACCACTTCTCTCCCTTCCTCAATCACTATTTTTGTTAAAAGGGAAGCCAAAAATACATTACATGGAACTATGCAAGAGATTTTGGATGTGGAAATGGAAATGATGAGCATAGTCAACAAAGTTGTAGTCGAAGATAGAAGAGCCTTACCTCCCACTAAGAGAGTTATACTCAAATATGAAAATAAAGATAAAGAGGCTCTAGACTTTGAAAGCCTACATAGGGTAGTTAAAAGTCTCGCTAATGACATCCTAGACATTAAGAAAAATGTAGCAAAAGAATCAAAATCTAAAATATCATGGAGACAGTTTGTTGAAAGAAAATTTCCATCTCCTGGTAATCATATTTATATTGCCAATGATG
>JASDQU010292991.1:0-14311 GCA_032191745.1 Picea mariana
AATGTCATGCATTGCCTAAGATTGTCACGTATCTTGTAAATCTCCACTACAAATTTCCGTTGATATCACTGGAAAAATGTTGTTATATCGTCTGCATGATCATAAGTTATGATCTTTGTTAGTTGTAGTTGTGTCACGGTTGGTAATAATTGCTTTTCTGCCACCCGTAAGTTCAAGCAACATTTTAATTTACTTATTATAGATTATACTAATTTCTTTTCTGCCACCTGCAACAATTTAATTTACTTATTATAGATTTTTTTTAATCGGAGAGCTAAATATGTTGAAAAACTATACCAATTATCATAGCTACAACAATTTTTTGATCCGTAATCTGTAATATTGAATTTCGAGTCAAGCTTCGTGTAGTTCACCGACAATAGTACACTCCAACTTGTGACCCCAAATTGTTGTTTTAATTTTGTCGTGTCTCAATGCTAATACTCGAATTAGGAAAACCAATGAGCTTAAAATGTTTCAGAAACATATTGCCACTTTCAAATCTATCGATATTGCCACATGTTGTCTTGTTTATAGAAAACTTATCATTGGATCTTTTTTATGATAATGGACCAAACAAGTGTTGGATTGCAATTGTAACAGATTAATTTAATCGAACAAGTGTTTGACCATTGATACAATTTGAAAAGAGAAATATTTAATGTAATTATGTCTCTGTCAGATATCTTTAATGTAATTATGTTTATGGCAAAGTTCATCATAAACTGTGAATAGATTGTTGTTCACAACCATGTCGATATATTTAATGTAATTATGTTTTGCATAAGTCATTGTAAACTATAAATAAATCGTAAATTGTAAATAAATCGTCGCTCACAACCATTTCGATAGAAACAAGTGTTGCATGGCAGCATAGTCCCTGCCAGGGTGTGATGGGAGTAAATGCGACCAGGTTGTGATGGGAGTAAATGCGACTAAGAACAGACACATGGCTAGCAAGTTGAAATACATGTGATTTGCATGTAGAACATAGTATTCCTGAATTAGTTATTCCTGAAATATATAAAAAGTTATCAACATTTAAAAGGTTCTTGGACACAAAATATTTAGCATTCCCGAATTAGTTTTCTTTCCATAAGTTTTACATACATTCGTGGAGAGAAACACAAAAAATAGTAGTAACATCTGTTACATAGGTTCGTGGAAAAAAACACAAAGAAATTCGCATCCCCGAATTAATTATCTTTAAAACAAGGGCTCCTGGATAGAAAAGAAATTGAAATTTATCAAATTATAGGTTCCTGGAGAGCATAAATTATACATACCAAATATGTAATTTTATAAAGTAGATATTTAGTTTTATACATACGAAATATGTACTTTTATAAAGTATGGGGATGAGATTTTATAGAGCATGCATGGAGCTGTCATTCCATACTTAGTCAGTTTTTGGATTGCGGGTTCTCTGATGTTTCGTGCCCTACAAATAACACCAACAGTTCTGCGATATACAAATTGACAAGCGGAGTTGGCATGATAGAAATTTATCAGAAATTAATAATATCTATTACATATCTCTAGAAATTACATGAACATTTAAAAGCATACAATAGAATAGTAATAAGGTTGGTTGCATAGGTTCATGGAGAAAAACACGGAAAAATTAGCATTCCCAAATTAGTTTGCTTTAAAAGAAAGGATTTTCTTGGACACAAAAAATTTAGCATTGTCGAATTTGTTTTCTTTACAGACGTTCATGGAGAGAAACACCAATAAATAATAGTAACGTCTGTTACATAGGTTTGTGGAAAAAAACACAAAGAAATTAGCATTCCCGAATTAGTTATATTTTAGAAAGTAGATATTTAGTTTTATACATACGAAATATGTACTTTTATAAGCTCATTCCATATTTAGCCAGTTTTTGGATCTCGAGTTCTCGGGCTGGAGAGCTCAAAATTGGTCTCTATTGTTCCGTGCCCTACAAATAGCACTGAAAGTTTCACGATATACAAATTGACAAGCGGAGTTGCAGACCATAGAAACTTATCAAAAAATAAATAATGTCTGTTACATATCTCTGGAATTTACTTCAACATTTAAAAGCATACAATAGAATAGTAACAACGTCTGTTACATAGGTTCGTGGAGAAAAACACAAAAAAATTAGCATTCCCGAACTAATTTTCTTTAAAACAAAGGGTTCTGGACAGAATAAAAATCGAAATTTATGAAAGTATAAGATCTTGGACACCCAGAAAGTTAGCATACTATAGAATAGTAACAATGTCATGCAAGACATAAAATGTAGCATACAATAGGACACAAAAAATGTAGCAGACCTCCATACTTAGCTAGTTTTTGGATCGTGGGTTCTCGAGCTGGCAGGCTAAAAATTGGGTCTCTGTTGTTCTGTGCCCTACAAATAGCATCGAGCGTTCCGCGATATACAAATTGACAAGCAGACTGTAGAAATTTATCAAAAATAAATAATGTCTATTACATATCTCTGGAAATTACATCAACATTTAAAAGCATACAATAGAATAGTAATAACGTCTGTTACATAGGTTCGTGGAGAAAAACACAAAAAAATTAGCATTCCAGAATTAGTTTGTTTGAAAGTAAAGGCTTCTGGACACAAGAAAAATAAAAATTTAGAATAGAATAGGACACAAGAATAGTAACAACGTCATGCAAGACAAAAGAAATAGCATACAATAGGACACAAGAAATGTAGCAGACCCGAATTAGTTTTCTTTGGAACAAACAAGAAATGTGGCAGACCCGAATCAGTTTTCTTTGGAATTTATCAAAAAATAATAATGTGTGTTACATCTTTCTGGAAATTTAAATGCGTTTGTCATATAGACTAGGATTGGGGCTCCCATTGACCATAAAAAGAAATAAGTACAAGAATTAGGAATGTCGAAAGAAGAAGTGCACGACCGCATAGAGGAAGACCTGAAAAGAAGAAATTGGAAGTTATGAGTCTTTGGTTACAATTTTCTATTTAAAGTGGTCATAATTGGATTGATAAAGAAAACAAGATGACAGTATAGACTTAAACTGGATTGATAAAGAAAACAAGATGCCAGTATAGACTTACTATGAAGCCGATGCTTTTTTGTTGCTGTTGTCGACGGTCAGTGGAGTCCTGTCGACTGGTTGTTGCCCTTCCTCGATGAGGTTGTGCATTCTCTGTTGGAACCATTCTTTGATGTAGATTTTCATGGGGGACAAGTTTATTTCATCTCAGATTTCTATGTCGTAAAGTTCATTTTCTAATTTCTTTAGATCCATTGAAATACTATGCAAACTCTGTTCAATTTCTTCATTATGTGTTGCATAGTCTAGTACCCAGCGCTCATGCTCATCTAGATGATGTTCAAGTATGACGTAAAACTTTTTGAAAGACAACCCCTTTAAAATATCAACTTGTTCCTGGAAGGCTTCTTTGGTCATTGACAAGGATTTGAGAATTAAGTTTGGGTCTTGAACCTCGTTGGTACTTTCGGCTAAGTCCATTTGGATCAGGCTTGTGAATAAATCTTCATTTTCTAATATGACTTGTTTACATGATTCGACAATGAGCTCTAGGTTCTTAACTTTCTTTTGCCAGCCTGCTTTTACTTTTTTGGTCCTCTTTGGGAAGGGGAATTTGTCTTGTCTTCTTTTCAGTTTTGATGTGTTGATGACATAGTTGGAAAAATGGGTCAGCACCTATTCACATAAATGTTGATCATTTTTTGAATTCGCCTCCAAATGTTCCAGGAAATCACTTGCCTTCTTTCCTAAGGAAACTAGATTTTGCGATGTTTCCCAAGCTTCAATAACTAGCTGCATTCTTTTGTTGATGTTATTCTCTACAAGGGCTCTAGAGAATGAAAGGAGGGTAGATGATACTTTCATCTTGGTTGCAGTGGTAGCAGGCACGATCTTTTCCAAAGGACTGGCAAATTCTGGGGTTGCAATGACAGCCTACTCAAATTTGTTGAGGCGGTCTTTCAGATTGCCATTTTCCGTTTCAATTCCTCCAATGGAATCACAAAGAATTTCACCGGTTACTTGGTGAAATGAGGAGATTTAGGACAACCAAATTTTCCTAAAGTTAATCTCTATGCGAGATTTTCCTTTCCTGTTTGTTACGTCTCTCTTTTCAATGACCATACTTTTAGATTGGATGTCAAAAACAACGCTCTGGAATACGAAGGATTCATCTTCGTCAAACATTTCGGTCTCATATATTTCCATTGCAAACGACCCATTTTTCTGCATGTGCTCAGTTTCAATTTCAAGTTGCAGTTGTTCACTTTCAATTTTGGGTTCCTCCGCTTGCCCTACATTGTTTTTTCTCTTCTTCGTCAGTGGAATTTTGTGAGAACTATCAATTTTGTTGTGAGGAGGGTTCTTATCTCCTCCTCCATTCAAATATTTATGGGTTTCTTTCTTACTGGGGTGGGTTGTCTAAGCAATGCTCTGTGATGTCGTGCTCTTGGGAGTACTGGCGGGGGACTGGGTACTCTTCTCACCGAATACTTTTCCATGTTGTCTGTACAATTCAATCGCACTTTGCAATGTCTCTGCATCGCAATCAACAGAATCAAGATTGTTGTCGACACTGTCCTTGTCTTGGGTCAAGTGTCTATGGATAAAAGAGTTGTTAAAGCCAACTACTAGTAAAATTTCTTGACAAATCCCATTAGGGTCGAACCCTTTTAGCCTTTCAGCATACGTTAGGTTCAATTTCTTGAAATGGGCAAAAAACTCGTCAATCTTGTTGATGTTTCTACACACGAAGTCTTCAACTTTCCAAGGTAGAGGAATGAACTGTTTTTTTTTGCTTGCCCTGCATTGTTTTTTCTCTTCTTCATTAGTGGAATTTTGTGAGAACTATCAATTTTGTTGCGAGGAGGGTTCTTATCTCCTTCTCCATTCAAATATTTCTGGGTTTCTTTCTTACTGGGGTGGGTCATCGAAGCGATGCTCTGTGATGTCGTGCTCTTGGGAGTACTGGCGAGGGACTGGGTACTCTTATCATCGGATACTTTTCCATGTTGTCTGTATAATTCAATCGCACTTTGCAATGTCTCTGCATCGCAATCGACATAATCAATATTGTTGTCGACACTGTCCTTGTCTTGGGTCAGGTGTCTATGGATAAAAAAGTTGTTAAATCCAACTGCTAGTAAATTTTCTTGACAAATCCCATTAGGGTTGAACCCTTTTAGCCTTTCAGCATATGTTAGGTTCAATTTCTTGAAATGGGCGGAAAACTCGTCAATCTTGTTGATGTTTCTGCACACGAAGTCTTCGACTTTCCAGGGCAGAGGAATGAACTGTTTTTTTTTCTTTTCATGGAAAAAATGCAACCAATGGTTGTATTGCCTTGCTATTTCTGCAACAAACATCTTGTTCGTTATGTGGCATGGAAGGAAAGCAGGATTTTTCTTAGAGCCAAAGACCATGAGGACACTGTGATTTTCCTCTTGTTCAAGTGTGCCCTTCCTGTTCAAAAAATTGGTTGCCTGGCCAGACATCCGCAGAGCATCCTTGCCTAATAATAAATCTTTGAAAACTGAGACAAAACCATTAAAAAATTCATAAAAACAATGGTAGGCCTTGTGCCTCCACAACGCCTTGTACCAAAATGTTACTAGGTCGAATCCGCAGTTTATTTTATTGGAAAGAGAAAGTTTTGGAAACGGGCAACAATGCACTATTGCGAAAATCAAGTAGGATGACATATAAAATTTATTCGATTTTTTGAATCGTGACAACTGGGAATAGAGCTCAATGGAAATTAGCTTCCCCCAATCGAAAATTTATTGTTCCTTGAATGTGATATACAAAATATAAACAATTATATGGGAAATGCTTGTCGTGCATGCCTGTTTCATTATTCTTGTAAACAACTAAGCAATTTCCTGGAATGGATTTCTAAAGGAACTTACCTGCAACCTTGTGATATCTTCAGGAATTGTTGTTGGGTCTTCGAGGAAGTTGGCTAAGATGTCCAACCCGTTATGATGTTTTTCTAGAAACTGCTTGCAGTCTTGTCCTCTGAATGTCAATGTTGGCTCCGACAATTTTAACATCTCGTGGAAGACCTGAGGTGACAAAGAAATAAGAGAATGGTTGCGTAGTGGAATAATTCTTTGGCCTGGAATATATTTTCTGGTGCACCAAGAGACCACCTCCTTACAATCAAAAACCTCAGGGACGTAGCCTGCACGAGCGATTCCAGAGGTCCACATCACTTTGTTCTAGGCGGAATGGGATGAATAGTTAAAGTATGCCTTGGACCACTAGAAGTTCTAGTCCCGATGTCCGAAGATATTTACTATATCTCCACAAAACTGTTGTCGACCTGCTGCCATAAGTCTACAAAAACGTTTGTTTTCTCCAGACGATGAATGAAATGAAAAGTTGGAAGGGATAATATAACCCTACACAAATCTTGGTCCAAAGCGTGTGAATGGGAGATGTCCTCAAGACTTTCATTCATTAATGACAATTTGGATGGTTGTCGCATGATGCATTGTTAAAATTAAACACTAGTAATTGCATACATATAAATGCGAACATGGTGGATATTGCAATGAGAGATTAAGCATTGTAGATTTATTGAGCGGTCCAACACGACAACGTGTGTTCGAGATGAACAATCGGAAGGGACAAAATAAATCTCCGCACATCTTGGTTTAATGCGTAATAATGGGAGATCTCCTTGAGAATTTCACCCATTAATGACAATATTGACGGTTCCTGCATGGTGAGCTATTAGCATGAAAGGTTTCTAATTGCATAGTAATAATGTACAAAGGTCGCGGGCATGGGGAAAAACAACTTCAAAATAGGGTTACAAGGTACAACCGTTGAAGGTGAGGGCATGAGGGTCAAATTGTATGTCTCATAACTTTTTGAGTGCAATACGCATAACAACGAAGAGGGTATGGTAGGGCAGTCCAAAGGTCAATTTGTATATGACTAGTAAGATCATAACTTATGTATATTAGGAAGGACAGAAAGTTAGTGGGGATGGAAGGCAGCGAGAGATACTTTGAAACATTTGTGAGTTGTGGTAGAGTGAAGCTTGCGAGTTCGACGAGCCCATGCTGGAATTGTAGATCACGATAGTTTTGAATGCAAGATGTACATGACGCAACAAGAAGCAGAGTTCGAAACCGCCAACCCGGCAACCGTGGCCATAAAATTGGCTGAGTATGGAAAGAAACAATGGTCAGTTAGATTCGTTGTTTGATTATATAGATGGAGATAAAGATATTTCAACCCGCTAACGCTGGAACCTGTGATCATAAAAAGGAAACTAAGTATATAACCACAAAGAGATAATACAAGGGAAGAAGAAAAGGGAAAAGGGACCAAGGAGTCCGTGGTGGAATTGTAAATCACGGAAATTTTGAGTGCAATATGTATATCATGGAACAAGAAGCAACAGAATTCGAATGTGCAAACCCAAAACAGTGACTAAGAATTGAATATTTCATGAACCCGTGAACAAGAGGATCCAAAATAGGGTGACAAGGTCTCCCCAGAAGACGTGAGGCCCCGATGGTCAAATTGTATCGTTCGAAACATTTGAATGTATAATCTGTAACATGGAAGAGGAGAAGACGTCAGAACCCGGCAGTGAATTTCTATATTGCGGAAGGCTGGATGTGAACTGTTTCGTATCAGTGTGTGTAGTTGTCACTAGTAAGAGCATAACCAATGCATATTAGGAAGGACAAGAAGTTAGTGGGGATGGAAGACAACGACAGATGCTCTGAAACATTTGTGAACCATGGTAGAGTGAAGATTGCGAGTTCGAGGAGTCCGCAGTAGAATTGTAGATCATGAAAGTTTCGAGTGCAATATGTACATCACGGAAGAAGAAGAAGCAGAGTTGGAAATCGCCAACCTGACAACCGCAGCCATAAAATTGGCTAAGTATGGAAAGCAACAACGGTCGGTCAGATTCGTCGTGTGATTATATAGATGGAGATAAAGATATGTCAGCCTACCAAAACTGGAACCTGCGATGATAGAAAGGTGACTAAGTATATAACCAGAGAGCCATAATACACGGGAATAAGAAAAGGGAAAAAGGACTACGGAGTCCACAGTGGAATTGTAGATCACGGAAATTTTGAGTACAAGATGTGAATCCGGTATTCAATTTGTATATTGTGGAGGGTTGTATGCCAACTGTTTCATACCATTGTGTTCATTTGTCACTAGTAAGAGCACAACCAATCTATATTAGGAGCGAGAGGAAGATAGTGAGGATGGAAGGTAGTGACAGATACTTTGAAACATTTGTGAACCATGGTAGAATGAAGCTTGGTGCCAACCTAAAATAGTATCCAAGAGTTGGACATCTCGTGAACCCGACAACAGGAGGATCCAAAACAGACTGACAAGGTCTGTGTAGAAGACGTAAGGCCCCAACATTCAAATTGTATCGCTTCGAACATTTGAATTCATAATCTGTAACACAGAAGAGCGGACATATTGCGAAGGGTGTGATGCCAACTGTTTCGTACCTCTGTGTCCATTTGTCACTACTAAGAGCTAATTTAATATTGAAAATAATTTTTTAAATACTGTCACATACTTGATAGGGATTACCATCCACAAACAATGGCAATCTCCACCCCGCCAGCCCTGGACTCCGTGTGTCAATTTGTATATCGCGAAACTGAGAGTGTTTTTTGGAGGACACAGAACAATAGAAGTGCAATGTTGAGTTAGCTAGTTCGCAGGTCTGCTTGTCAATTTGTATAGCACGGAATTCTGGGTTCTATTTGTAGGGCACAAAACAATGGAGGCCCAATTTTGAGCCCGTCCGCCCGAGAACCCACGACCCAAAATGTGGCTAGGTATAGAATGCGCAATCCGTGCATGCTCTATAAAATATCATGTCCATACTTTATAGTCCCATAATACACAGGAAGAAAAAAAAGGTAAAAGGACGGAGGAGTCCGCAATGGAATTGTAGATCATGAAAATTTTGAGTGGAAGTTATATATCACGGAACAAAAAGTAGCAGTTTTCAATTATGCCAAGTCGGCAACCGCGAGCATAAAATTTAATAAGTATGAAAAGGAACAATGGGCGGTCCAATTCGCCATGCGAGGATATAGATGGAGATGAAGATATGTCAACATGCCAACGTTGGAACCTGTGATCATAGAAACAAGACTAAGTATATAACTAGAAAGCAATAATACATGGGAACAAGACAAGGGAAAAAGGATTAAGTATATCGTAGAAGAACATCTAGTGTTTGATTATTAATGCAAATGCTTTCAAACCCCTGCTGAGTTCCCACCAGTTAAGGCATAAATTGTTGATCACAGAAGTATATTTTGTACCGTTGTGTCCAGTTGTCACTAGTAAGAGCATTGTTGATGTATACCAGGAAGGACGCGAAGTTGTTGGGGATGGAAGGCAACAACATATACTTTGAACGAAGTTAATGTATACGAGGAACCCGCAGTGGAAATGTAGATCACAAATGTTTTTAGTGCAAGATGTATATAACGGAATGACATTTCGTGAACCCAGCAACAAGAGGATCCAAAACAAGCTGACAAGGTCTTTACAGAAGACACGAGGACCTGACGTTCAAATTGTATCGCTCCGAACATTTAAATGCATAATCTATAATGCAGAAGAGCAGACAATGTCGAAATCTGGTAGTCAATTTGTATATTGTAGAGGGTGTGATGCCAACTGTTTCTTACCTCTGTGTCCAGTTGTCACTACTAAGAGATAAATTAGTATTGAAAATATTTTGTTAGATATTGTTAGATACTTGATAGAGATTACCATCCGTAAACAATGGAAATCTCCACCCCACCAACCCTAGACTCTGTGTGTCAATCTGTATATCGCAAAACTGGGAGCATTGTTTGGAGGACATGGAACAATAGAAGTGCAATGTTGAGTTAGCCAGTCTGTAGGTCCGCTTTTCAATTTGTATATCACAAAATTATGGGTGCTATTTGTAGGGTATGAAACAATGGAGGTCAAATTTTAAGCCCGCCCGCCCGAGAACGCACGATCCAAAATGTGGCTAGGTATGGAATGTGCAATCCGTACATGCTCTATAAAATATCATGTCCATACTTTATAGTCCCATAATACACGGGAAGAAAAAAAAGGAAAAAGGACAGAGGAGTCCGCAGTGGAATTGTAGATCACAAAAATTTTGAGTGGAAACAATGGGCATTCCAATTCGCCATGCAAGGATATAGATGGAGATGAAGATATGTCAACACGCCAACGTTGGAACCCATGATCATAGAAACGCGACTAAGTATATAACTAGAAAG
This sequence comes from Picea mariana, assembly GCA_032191745.1. Classification (NCBI taxonomy): domain Eukaryota; kingdom Viridiplantae; phylum Streptophyta; class Pinopsida; order Pinales; family Pinaceae; genus Picea; species Picea mariana. The sequence continues at coordinate 10,305 of JASDQU010292991.1, forward strand.
TGATAATACACGGGAACAAGATAAGGGAAAAAGGACTAAGTATCTTGCAGAAGAACATCTAGTGTTTGATTATTAATGCAAATGCTTTCGAACCCCTGCTGAGTTCTCACTAGTTAAGGCATAAATTGCAGATCATGGAAGTATCTTTCGTACCACTGTGTCGAGTTGTCACTAGTAAGATAATTTTTTATGTATATCAGGAAGGACGCGAAGTTGGTGGGGATGGAAGGCAACAACAAATACTTTGAATGAAGTTAATGTATATGAGGAACCCGCGGTAGAATTGTAGATCACATATGTTTTGAGTGCAAGATGTATATAACATAATGAAATTCCGTGAACCCGGCAACAGGAGGATCCAAAACAGGCTGACAAGGCCTCTGCAGAAGATGTGAGGCCCCGACATTCAAATTGTATTTCTCTGAACATTTGAATGCATAATCTGTAACATGGAAGAGAGGACGATGTCGCAATCCAGTAGTCAATTTGTATATTGTGGAGGGTGTGATGCCAACTGTTTTGTACCTCTGTGTCTAGTTGTGACTACTAAGAGCTAACTTAGTATTGAAAATATTTTTTTAGATACTGTTAGATACTTGATAGGGATTACCATTCGTAAACAATGGAAATATCCACCCCTCTAGCCTTGGACTCCATGTGTCAATTTGTATATCGCGGAACAGGGAGAAATGTTTGGAAGACACAAAACAATAGAAGTGCAATGTTGAGTCATCTAGTCCACAAGTCTGCTCGTCAATTTGTATATCATAGAATTCTGGGTGCTATTTGTAGGGCACGAAACAATGGAGGCTGAATTTTGAGCCCGCCCACCCAAGAACCTGCGATCCAAAATGTAGCTAGGTATGGAATGTGCAATTCGTACATGCTCTATAAAATATCACGTGCATACTTTATAGTCCCATAATACACCAGAAGAAAAAAAGGGAAAAAGGACGGAGGAGTTCACAGTGGAATTGTAGATCACAAAAATTTTGAGTGGAAACAGCGGGCGGTCCAATTCGCCATGCGAGGATATAGATGGAGATGAAGATATGTCAACACACCAATGTTGGAACCTGTGATCATAGAAACACGACTAATTATATAACTAGAAAGCGATAATACACAGGAACAAGACAAGGGAAAAAGGACTAAGTATCTCACAGACAAACATCTAGTGTTTGATTATTAATGCAAATGCTTTCAAACCCCTATTGAGTTCTCACCAGTTAAGGCATAAATTGCAGATCACGGAAGTATCTTTCATACCACTGTGTCCAGTTGTCACTAGTTAGAGAATTGTTGATGTATATCAGGAAGGAGGCAAAGTTTTTGGGGATGGAAGGCAACAACAGATACTTTGAACGAACTTAATGTATACAAGGAACCTGCGGTGGAATTGTAGATCATGGATGTTTTGAGTGCAATATGTATATAACAGAATGATAAACAGCTGGGTTCGTAAGCGTCGACCCCGCAGCGACGACCATAAAATTGGCTAAGTATGGAAAGGAACAGTGGTTGGCCAGATCCTTCGTGTGAGGATATAGATGGAGATGAAGACATGTCAGCCCGCCAACTTTGGAACTAGATACCATAGAAAGGCGACTAAGTATATATCCAGAAAGAGATAATGAGTAGGAAGAAGAAAAGGCCAGTTCCTATGTGCCAACCCGACAACCGCGGCCATAAAATTGCATAGGTATGGAAAGGAACAATGGTCAGTCAGATTCATCATGTGAAGATATAGATGGAGATGAAGATATTTCAGCCCGCAAACCCTGCAACCTCCCATCATAGAAAGATGACTAAGTATAAAACCAGAAAGCCATAATGGATGGGAAAAGGAAAAGGGATAAGTATCTGACAGTCGAAAAACCTTTTTTTTTCATTTATTAATGGCAATGTTTTCAAACCTGTAATGTCCCCCACCTATTTATGAAGAGGTATTGAGAAGACTTAGTGGCCTAGTCATCCCCACTAGGCCATAGTCTTACACTGAGGGGAAGGGTCAACCAAACTAAGGTTATATTATTAAGTTGACTTGATGAAAAGGTGAAAATGAGTTAAAAGATAACTCAATGAAGGAATATAAGCGTTGGAGGTTGAGTTAGGAGTTAACCCTAGGAGTTAACCTAACTCAACAGAGAAATAGAAGAAAAGTATAAGGAGAAGTCTGGGGTGCACCCATTATTCATTCTGGATTTTGGTATTTTGCTTGTTGATGCTCTTGAGCATACAGTTTTGATGGTTTTGATATTACAAACCCTAGTGAGAAGCTCAGTGGTGAAATATTCCACTCACCTAGCTCCAAGCTTGGTCTCGGGGATGAAATACTCCACCCACACCATTCTATAGCTATCATCTATCCAGAAGGACTAGCAGGGCCATACCAGCTAGGGTTTTCTTGCAGGGGTGCACCGGTTGTTGAGGAAGAGTTCGATCCAACCAAGGGAAGAAGCTTGAGAGTTTTCCAACATTAGGGTTTTGCTTGCAAGCCTTTTCTCATTAGTTTGAGGGCTTCTTGGAGGAGTTATCACGTCCCTATCATTTACTACAGGTTGAGATGATTTCAAGAGGAAGGGTACAACTTGGAGATTCAAAAATTCTCATATCTAGAAGGCTATAGGCTAGATATGATCTTGAGACTTCTCTCAAGTGATTTTGGATGCCCGATCTATCATCCAGGAGAGTTTCATACGATTCAGAGGCCCCATTTAGCTAGGCCGTACTATTGGCCATATTCAGGGTTTCAGGAGGGCCGTACCATCCTAGGGTTTCTGCAGTTTGAGGAGGAAGATTTAGTGTTTGAGCTTCATAATTCAGGAGGAGGCTTCCCTTGCCTTGATCTATCATTGGGGAGAATTTGGCAACATCATGAGGTCTATATCTTCAGGAGGGCCGAACCCTTGGTGTCCTTTGTCTTCAGTAGGTCGTACCATGGTCTTGTAGTTGAGCATTCATCTTCTATTGGCAACCTTTGAGAGGCTTGATTTGTATCTCCAAGAGCATTTTGTATACATCTCTAGTATTTCCTTGAAGCCACCTATTCATATCTGCTTCTCTATTGTATCAGGTGCTTGATTTCTTATAATAAAGTTCAGTTGTTTGCTTGTGGTTTCTATCTTGTGTAGTGTTGATTATCTTCATATGATGGCAATGATGTTTGTGTAAATCTATGGTTAAATAACTGAATAAACCCTAAGGCTGAAATATTAATGGTCAACCTACATACACAACAAATGATAATCAAATCAGTGGTTAGTTAGTGATTCCAAGCGAAAAATTGGCTTGGGATCATTACAGAACCCCTGTTGGGTGCTCAGTAGTAAAAGCATAAACTACAGATAACTAAAGTTCTTTGGCTGCAAGATGTATATGACAGAACAGGGGACATAGGTGTTGGGTGCCGCTAACCCAGGGCCTGGTGGCCAGATAACTGGCTAAGTATTGGCCAAGAGAAAGGTTTGATATCTATTCCAATAGTATTCATACTAATATGTATTAATGCAGAAAGTTTTCATATTTATCTGAATAGTATTCATTCTAATATATATATTAATGGATTGTTTTTGTTTCAAATTCAAATAATCTCCCAATTTGCAGGATTCTCTTCGATTCACAAATTTTGTTGAAACCATAAAAATTTTGATTGCAAGATGTAAAAAGCGCAACAAGAAACATGAAATTAGACAAGACTGCTCAGTAATTCTCCGTAGAGTAAAACCTCCTAAGAACAATATCACCAAAGAAGAATCTTTGGCTCTAAAATCACTAAACAATAATAAGAATTTAGTAGTTTTAAAAGAAGACAAAGGTGGGGCCATTGTCATTATGAATAAAGAAAACTACATTGAAAAAATGTTGGACCACCTCAACAACAGTGGAAGTTATAAGAAACTCAATAAAAACCCCTTAAATAAGATTGCAAAAGAAGTTTCCAAAGCCATTAAATTAAGCAACATAAAAGAAGATGATAAAAAGAAATTGATTGTTAGCTGCCCCTC
>JASDQU010292994.1:0-14311 GCA_032191745.1 Picea mariana
TGATCTTCTAGATTAGGGTTGATTACATCTTTATAATACCTTAATTTTCTTTTTTCCTCTAAATCTTTATCACACCACATTTTTTCCTTAAATTTTGATTTGACATTTTTTTTAATAGTATCTTTATTCTGCAAAATGGTTTCTTCCATGATTCCCCAATAGTTTATCCAAGATCAAACATCTTTATGCCATCCTCGCTTGAGTCGATGGTGGTTATGACTTGATTTGGAAGCAATTTTAGGTAGCCTCTTGTCTTCCATGTTGTTTAACTTGTTCTTATACATTAGGTATGTACTCAAATAATGTTTTGTATATTCTCATTTTTACAATACATTTTAAACTAAGCGTCAAAGTCTTAAATACTTTTCTGCTATGTATTAATTTAAATGTTTGATTCTATGTTCACTGTGTATTGTCAAAAATATGATTATATTGTCAAAAGGTGGAATTAAAAATTTAACTAGTAATGAAATAATGTTTTTTATATTCTCTTTTTTACAATGCATTTTAAATTAAGCATCAATCTCTCAAATACTTTTCTGCTATATATTAATTTAAATGTTTTATTTTATGTTCACTATGTACTATCAAAAAATGTTTCTATTATAAAAAATTGACAAAGTTAACTAGTAATAAAATGTTCAAATTATGTGACAAATTGGCAAAAGTGATAATGTTAGCGATAAAATAAAATGCTCAAAATGATGTGACAAAAAAATAAATCCTTAAAATGGAAGAGATGATAAACTCTTCTTTAATTTTATCATGTAGTCATTAAAAAAATGTTAAAGCTATAAGAGATATTCACCTACAGGTTCATATACCCTTGAACCTAATGCAATATTACTAAAATAAAATAGAAAAACATACTATTGAAAAAAGTAAGGGTCAATCGAAATAGTATTTAACAATTTTTCATTCTTTATATTACTATACCACTATCTTACTACTTCAATTCAATATACTTGGAATAGAATTCACCAAATAGTTTGAGTGTTATACTTCTTCAACATTAATAATTACTTCATGTCAATATACATGGAATAGAATTCACCAAATAGTTTGAATGTTATACTTCTTCAACATTAACAATTGGTTTTACTACATGACATTAAATTTGTGTATAAACTTTTATTTTACTCTACATAAAATTAAATTTCTGTATAAATTAATATGGTAAATATAAAATTCATGTTTTTAAAAAAAAAAATATTGTAAATATAAAATTCGTGTTTTCACTTTGGAAGTCATGGTGAAAACTAAAGAAGAAGGTTATATATCTCCATACACCTTAACAATCAAATGGTTAAGAGAGAATATCTTCTCCTATAAACAACAAAATCTCCTACACAGATATCATGACCTTAAAAATAAAATATTATGATCTAAAATAATAATAATAAAATCTCCTACATAAATATTATGACCTTAAAAATAAATTATTATGGTATAAAATAATAACAATCAAATGGTTAAGGGAGAGTCTCTTATCCTGTAAACAACATAATCTCCTACACAAATATCATGACCTTAAAAATAAATTATTATCATATAAAATAATTGTGACACTTAAAATATTTATAAAGCATTACATCTATATTAAATTTTTTGTTAAATTAAATATAAATTAACATTGTGAATAATTAAATATATAATAATTGTGAAACATTAAATGTTTATATCAAAAAGCAATTCAATTAAAAAAACACTTTAAAAATTATTATTTTTTTAATTAGATGTAGAGGTTAAATTTGATATTGAATCCTTCGTATATATTAGAAGAGGTTACATTAATGGTTCTATCAATGTAATTGGGTATCATAAAGATGTCATGTTAATGCACATAATTGAGAAAGGGAAAGGGTTAGTTCCATTTAGAAGTTAGAGGTGGGTATCATGGTGATCCATCACTAGAATTTGCTATAATCTCACAAATCCAACCATGTGTAAGATGTGAAGGAACTTCTCTTTAAATAGAGAGTTTCTAGATCAACCTTTTACAATATATGGTAATGGCTTCAAACATTATAAAGCAAGTAAACCCCATCGACGAGGATGGCTCCATAATACATATATGGGAATGATTTCAAACATTCTAAAGCAAGTAAACTGCATTGAATGAACTTTATTAAAATATATTTTACTTATCTTAACCTGTGAGCCATTTCCAATCACAAGATGGAATGAGAATTTGATATCATAAAGATGCCCTAATATTATGCTTTCTTTAAAAACGATTATTCTCATCCAAATGTTAGAAGGGGGCATGCTTAGAAGGATATATGATGATGGGTCTATTAGTCGGATCAGGTACTTAAAGATATCTCGTAAATATGCCTAGTAGTGAGCATGCCTAAGTTAGGATTAGTTTCATCCCTTGCGCCTAAGGATACCTCACTTCTTGACCTGAAAAAAGAACTTGTATTATATAAAATGCATGTCCCTAAAATATTAAGTTCTCCTCTATCCTATATTAAAGTTAGGGTGCACCCCAAGCAATTCTTGGCTCTTTCACTCTTATACAAATTTAGGTTATAACATACTTGGATATAAATTTCCAAGTGATTCCCTCGTTCATATCCTAATTAGAGTGGAATTCCCCAAGAACATACTTTTGGGTATTAATGGGGGTGTCATAATTTGTAAGTACTTATCTTACTCTTATTGAGATAGGGTGCACCACAAGTGGTTCCCTTGTTATTATGTTCTTGTTTAAATCCCAAGAACATAGTTTTAGCACTAACTAAGATGCAAATTCATTAAGTTGTTGTCTCACTCCTATATATGTAAATTGAGGTGTGCCCCAAGCATGTATTTTACTTCTAAACTAATTAGGGTGAAATTCCCCGATGACATACTTTTGGGTATCAATAGGGGTATAAGTTACAAATGGTTCTTTCACTTCCATACAAATTAGTAGTTCCCTAAATCATATACTAATTAGGTTGTAAGTATTAACAATATATTTTTAGGTACTAATTGGGGTGTAGTTCCCAAGTGAGTTTTTTATACATAGTATTATAAATATCATAATTGAAAATATGTTTGAAGATGGTCAAAACAAGTTATCAAAATCTGGAATGTACTTTCAATGAAAAATTAAGATTTCTAGAATGTACACATGTGCCAAGTTTGTTTAAAAGCAACGTAATGGTATTCCATCTTCAATTATTCGTTCATGATCGACTTTGGACATTTTCCATTTTCTAACTTTATTTTTTATTTTTATTGAACTTCTATTAACTTTATGCGCACTGCCCATACCAAATAACTATATTTACAGCTCAAGACATCTAGTTGGTAGTCTTGAAAGTGAACATTAGTATAAGTTTGATGGGTTTCTTGAAAAAAATATCTTTTCAATACAATGGATCATCTTTCATATATAAAATCGTTATCATCAAAATCTTCTAATAGCCTCATCTTTTGTTCCATGCATCGCATCAAATAATATTTCATGTTTTCAGTGTTGTCTACAGGTGCAACCATGGCAAAAACGTCTCCTGGAAATAATTGGATATATTGAACAACAAATAATTCATGTTAGATTATCACACAAGTGTATATCTACAAGTTATTTGAAAAAAATTAAACATAAAAATTTTACCTTCTCTAACAAGATCATAAACTCTATCGCCATCAATTGACACTATAGTTTCATTTGATTCCATCTCCTCTGAGCTTGCAAGTGGCATTTTCCATTTTACATTAAGTTCAGTATGTCTCCAAGATTTAACATATCTTGCATTTTTGTTCTCACAAATATCTATGGATTATGTGTCCTCTATGCAAACTGAACAAAAACAAGAGTCATTTCATTTATCAAATGCAAACCCATTTTGAAAACATTTTGTTTTAACTGAATTTATTTTTCTTGTCCCAGGTATTGTACTGGCATCATATGTGATTGATCTATTTCCATATTGGATTCCAACATACCAAAAAAACCAGCACAAGACAAGAACTTGTTAACATGGAATCTCTCAAGAAAATGATTGAAGATTGAATATAAATTTGAACACCTTCAAATTTATATATCCTATGCACATACATGTAACATTATACATAAACACACCTACGCACATCCCTTGACGGATTATATTCATGGCTTAGCGCCATGTTGCACCACTAAACAACTTATTTATCGGATTCAAATCGATCAGCATGAGGGTTCAACTGATACCTTCAAAGTGCTCATTTTATACATGCCCCTGCACCGTCGTGCTCTCCTTTTCCATGACCAGTCTCAAAAAAATTCCAACAATGTGTAATGTTTAATTTTTTATGAAGACGACATAACCAATAGAATGATCATGCAAATTTAAACTGACCTGCACACCCATCGGACCATATCCAATATCGATCGAATCTGATTTCACATTCTTTCAATGAATCATAAAATTTATCAAAACAATGTTGTACATAATGTGTGTCGTGTGCTCAATCATCACTTATATAAAAGTGATATTCTTTAATAACATGTCGATTGTCGTTGGTGCTTTCTATGTTTGGAAGACTCCATTGAACATGTCTATATAGAACATGGACAAATATCATGACTTGATCAAAATGATAATATTCTCTCTGTATTTCTTTTTGTGCAACAAATGTGTAATTCTCAGCAAAATCAACTACAGAAAAAATTATCCTTGGTGGAAACACTTCACGGGATTTTTTGAATTGTAGATCTTGCCATCGAGCTCTATGTGAATGCTTGGTGTATTTATAGATTTCTTCCTCAAACTTCTTCAAAAATTCTATCACGCTGATATTATCTACCTTCAAATCAATCCTTTTGGAAATAACATTTGAAGAATGTGGAGCCGTGCTACTCATATATTCATATCTCTTCCAATTGAATCTTATATTAGAAAATGATTGATCATTCATATCAATATGATACTTTGAATGAAACAAACTTAGATTTCCACAACGATCACATTTCTTTCCACCAACACATTTTTTTTTTTTGTAAAATAACTCATCATCTTCTCTTTCACATAGAATTTTAGATATAAAAACACGGAATGTGTAAGAAGGAGATGAACCTGGCCATAAAGTTTTACCAAAATCCAAAAATGTGTCATAATACAACTCAAACTCCACATCATAATGAAAACGACACGTGTCACGAAGAATGATGTGTCTAACAAACCATGGTTTTTGTTGCACAAATGTATTGATGAAAATTTTAACTTCTTTGTGCTCTTCTTTGAATTTATTAAATAAATCTATTTGTGTCATTGGCAATATATGTTTTGTATGTTCTTCATATTGATTTTGTGCTATTCTTTGTCACAACACATCCCTTGTATGTGGTGAAACACTAGATTCTTCCAACCAACAATTATGGGCCAATTCTTTAACATTTTTGTAGGTCTATCTTTGTAGGGTTGTCTAGAAATCACTGTGCAACAAGTCAATTCATCATTTACATCTATTTGGAAATGGAATTTCCTAGGTTTGTGTAATGTTTTTCTTGACGTTCTCATCATTTTTGCCATGTGTCATGTCAAACGATATTTTATATTGCTAGATGAAACAACTGTTTTTTGTATCGCTCTACGTGCAACATGGACATATTCTTTTCGAGATTTTCCAAAAGCTTTTAATACACTAGTTATATTGTTAAATACATTCTGTGTCACCTTTGTATCCTTTGTCGACTTTTAAATACCCAATAATGATGTAGCTTCTTTTAACTTTCTTGAATTCATTAGACAAAGTAAAAGTTGAACTTTTACTGTTATTGATTCATCTTTGAAAAAAGTATTATACATATTCTTAGTTCGATATCTTATACAATGCTTAGTTTTTGTTTTCCCAAATTTGTCATTATCAACATTTTCTAATATTTCATCATCAATGTTGATAGATTCTCCTGCATATTTCAATTGAAAGTGTATATTAAAAAACATAACACGAACATAAATTCACTAAATTATATATATTTAAGTTTTCATCTTGTATCATCTAAATTTATGTACATACCTATAGGTGATTCGTCTTCTGCTTCAATTTCGGTTTCAACGTCTGCTGCTTCAATTTCGGTTTCAACATCTTCTTCGATATTATGAGACGAATCTACTTATGTAAATTTTGAAAAACATCAATTTGTAATTACAATCAATTATATTAAATTTACAATATTTAAATTTGAATTCTATATTTTCTGAATATAGTTCCAATGTGTGTCATGTGCTCGATCATCATATGTGCATGCATACCTGGTTGAACTTCTTCTTGTCAAAAATCTCTATTAACATTATCATCATTTGTTTCTTGAACTTCTTTCTCGGATAAAGCTCTTTCCTTTGTTCGATTTGGAGAGTATCATCTCGAGTGTGATCATATTTTCTCTTGCGCAAACTTTTGTTTTCCATGACTTTTATAGTTATCTGTAAAATATATGTTTAACAAATATTTCACCTTGAAAAAATGCTCAACATTTATCTTTCAACATATAAATTGTCATTCCAATAAAAACTTGAACAAACATCAATTACCTTATTCAACAAAAACAAAAATATATAATTCGAAACTTTGTTTAACTGCTCTAGAAAACCACAATGTATCGATATCGATCCTCCGATTAAGCCTATGGAACAGAGGGAAGAAATAAAGAAAAAAAAGAATACAACTGCAATCAGTAATCAAAATGCTTTTAAATCCCTATCCCCGAGCTTATATCTATCTGTCCATCCAATGAATTGTATTAAATGTGTTCAGATGAAAGCCTATTTATACAATTTGGTGCGAAATGAAATGATACAACGTATCTTTTCATTTTTTTCGACTGACGGAATTCGCTCGACAACCTTTCGGCCGAAAGAATGGTTTTTCGACAAAAAACCTTGGAAATCGTTCAATTTTGACGATTTCTGTTAGATTTTAGTATTTCGGCTTAAATATTAGGTTTTTGCCCGAAAGAGTATTTTGGCCAAAAAAAGGAATTTGGGATTGAAAACTAAAACCAGAGAATTGCCCCAAGATTAACTGAACTTCGGAGGTTATGGACTCCTGCAAATACTGAGAATTTCATTTCAAAAATGACACCGGGATTTCTAAAATTGAATCTACTTTCAATTCTTATAATTTGTTTTCATTTTCTTTATTTTTATCTAATTTTATTTAATTAAAAAAAAAAACACTACATAATACTTTCAACAGACATTATAATTCGGTGAAATGAAATATCGATATCTCTAAAATTATACAGTGAAAAAATTTGAAAAAAATATATTCATCATCCTTAAAATGTTATTTTCAAAAGAGTATATTTAAATTTTAGTTTTAAGTAAAAATTAAGATAGATACAAGGTGAAGAAAAACATGTGCTTAAAATCTACAACGTTTTCATCTTGGTCAACTTAAAAAAATTCTAGAAATTATAATATTCATCCGTTAGATTCAAAATTATAGTCATAATAAAATAGAGTCTCTGTAGATTTTTGTAGTATATTTTGTTTCTTAAAAACGTAAGTGTAATAATAGATACATTGTTGTAGAAAAAAGTAACTCATTATCATTCCTTTCATGTTTAAGGAACATATTGTTAAACAATCGTCAAATTGACATATCAAATCATGATAAAAAAATTTGAAAAATAGTCATTGGAAAGCTAACACAATTCTTCTCAAGTTTTTTTTTTTTACTATAAAGTGAAATTCTATATAAAAAAAAAAAAACTTTTGTATGCCGGAAGTTGAAGAACTTGTGAAAATCATTTTTTTTTCTCATAAAACAAGAAAAAGTGTAACCCATCTTCATGATTTCATCCTACAGAGACACGTGAGATATTTTCGTTTATTGCCAAAGCTTGATATGTTTTTTCATTTCTTGTCTTTTTTCTTTTCTTCTTCTTTAGCTGATATGCAATCTTGCATTGTCCTCATTTAAGGTAAATTTGTTGTGTATCTGAAAGTCTCGCAACATGTAGACACTGCTTGCCTTTTTCTGTAGGTATTATTCATATGATAATTCTACCAACCTAGGAAGCACTTCTTGTAACAGAGACTGCCTAATTATACAATGCACGGTTGTGCTACCCACGGTTCAGATGGCAACATTGAGGAAAATTCCATATATATGTGGACATTTTTCACCACATCACAAACAATCAATCGTATCATCACTTATCAAAGCGGATGCAGAGGCAGGATAGTTGCATTTTGCACATACAGGCTCAAAGGGGGTTGAGTACACATTCGCTACAAAAAAATCACCTTCAACTTGGAAACACGAGCATAGAAATTAATACATTGAACAATATAATACACAACTCCAACCCCCCCCGAAAAAAAATAAGAATCAAATAAAACAAGCCGTAGAAATTTGGTGAAGGATATTTGTATAAGTAAAGCGAGGATGATTTTGTGGATGTATATGCATAATAGTTGTAGAGCTAGCTAGTTTCTTCAGATATTGTACTATGTTTTCTCACAAGTCTGTTACAAATGTTGGTTGGGTTGTGCAAAAGATCATTTCTCTAACATCCATTTTCTTTGTTATATTTTTGAATAACATAAGTGGAAACTCCCCTTTATGCAATTGTTGTTCCATTGATGAAAACAAATTTGAATAGGTATAGAACAATTGCAGTTGCTACATGGAACAGTGCAATATTTGTGTATCTTACCCGAGATACATGCACATGTGAAAGTAAAGGACAAAACTGGATATGGAAAACGGAACCATTGCCTTTTCGATGTCCAACTCTCCATCCTTTATATGGAGAATGTGTTGCGAGCCAAGTTTTCTCACTAGTGTGATAGCTATGGAAATGGTTCCGATTGGGTAAATATCACTTCTCTGTGCAAGATGGCTAATAGTTGTGTTTGAGATGAAATGATATTTTAAACAAACAGAGGGGATTTTTTCCACAAAACTTGTTTTTTTGAGAGAAATAATCCGATCACAATCACCATGGTCATATACTGTTTTGGGCAATATATTAAAATTTATAATGGATATTCCATTACCCGGCAATATCTTTTTTGCATGTTTTTGGACAAGTTGTGTAGGAATAGTCAATGTGACTTTCATCATGGCCTCCTTCTCTGTCATGTCAGCACGCATAATGGATCTAGTTTTTTTTTCCTTGTCCAAGTAGATTCTATAGACGACCATTATGTCCCCGATGAACACTTGTCCAGTTCAGCGACTGTTCAAGCCCTCTATTGATAGTAATTTGGGTGTTACAACTCTAGACCTGGTGACAATTTTTGAACAGGAAAACTAAAGTGAATGGTAGTGTGCATTTTTTTTTTTTTTATTCTTTTTTTACTAGCATAAATCTACAAGTAGACGCATAGCTTCGATGAACTATGGAGCCAGAGTTTTGCAACCACACCTCTTAGTTTGCAGAACCTGCACTATGTTCAACATTTATCTGGTACTTGTTTATACTTCTTGTGAACTGCAAACCATGTATTGCATATGACATCAACATATTAACCATGGCATAGATGAATAAATAGCCAAGGATATTTGTTTGGTAAACATACTAGGAACATAATTTATGCATCTTTACCCTTGGACTTGTCGGTTTCCTGATGTCTGGGATGATTGAATGCTCATGGCCATGTCACTAGTCCAACTTTTTCTGAGGCAAGCAAGTGTAGATGAAAATCAGAAGAACTAAACAAGCATATGCATTGTATACTATCCATAATAGTTCTTAATGTCATATGCAGGGTGGAAGGAGATGGAATACGAAATAGGGTGTCAAGGAATATACTTAGGAAACATGAGGACCCAAGCATCAAACTGTATGCCTCTAATTTTTGGACTGAAAAAATGTGTAACAGTAAACAGGGCGTGATGGCAGGGCACGATGACCAATCTGTATATCACGGACCTCCGGAAGCTAGGGGAGCAATCTTGAACTCGCTAGTCCGGCACCTGCAATCGAAGAAGTGGGTAAATATGGAATAAGGTAGAAGCGTGACCATAAATGTGAAACTGTTAGTCCACCAACTGGTGCACCAAGGCATTTTCAGACAGATCACTAAGCAGAGCAATTAGAAATCAAAAGGGATAATAGAAAATGGAAAAATAGAAATGGAGAGGGAAAAAAAGCCCATTGTTGCCAAGTCATCGTTTTCTAGTCTAATATTATATGCCCCCACCTGGTTTGTATACCTTTTCAAAGATTGTACCACAAAAACTTGTGCTGTTGCACATAAAAGTTCATTTTCCTGTCCAACCAACCTGTTTCTTCCAAGGTAGCAATGTCGAATATACAATGCACATAAAGGCAAGTTAGTATGAAGACATACATGTAAAAGAAAGAAAAATGGTTCTATTTATTTCAATGTAACAACAAACATAATATGATTCATATGAGAATACGCAGAAAGATACATAGTATATACATACAGGTAAACCAAAAAAATTATATTTGAAAAAAATAATAATAAGGGTGCAAAGAAGCAAAACAAGCACAACAAATATACAGACAATAAATTAAATACTAAACACTGGAATATGAAATAAGAGTACATGTATCCACCTATGTAACTCCTCGTTTACATTCCCGCCAAAGAGTCCATCGTCCTCCCCAACCATTTTTTTTGTTTAAATGTAGCAATGTATGAAAAATAAAACAGACATGAAGGAGGTTAGTATGTAGGAAGATCAACATATAATAAACTAGGTGAACACATATACAGACAATAAAAGAAACACAAAACAACTCAATATGAAATAACAATACAAGCATGTACCTTTCTATCTCCTCTTCAACCGATGTAGTCAAGACTCCATCGTTTTTTCCAACTATTTTGTTTGTTTGAATCTAGGAACACACAAAATACAATGAACATGAATGGAAGCCGGTATGCATTGGGGAACAAGTAATATGTTTATACAGTAAATCAGACTCAACGAATAGAATAAAAGATAGGCATAAACATGAACCTTTGCGCTTCTCCATGCATAGTTGTAAATATGTAATTTTTTTCCGTGCCCAAAATATATTACAAGCTACAAAATATTACGAAATTCCATGGTCATAGCTAAACAATTTTTGGTTTTCCATGGCAAAGTATCCATATATCCTTCCACCCATGGAAAGTACACAGACTGATGTGCCCACGATACAAGATTTTGGTTTTCCATGGCAAACCACCCAAATATACTTCCGGACATGGAAGAATAATTTTGCAGTAACTTTGTTGTACATACCATATCTCAAGTACAAGACAAATTGTATCGTGGTCACACTAGTTTGTGTAAAGGATAAATAACATGTATTTTCATATGGGCACATTTCACCATACATGGTTTATAAGTGCATCTTGCATATGTTTTATTTTAACAAAAAAACAACGGATATTGCAATTTCACATGTACATCTCGAACTGTTTTTCATGCAACTATTTTCTATCATGTCAACACTGAAGCACCAAGAAAATCTCACAACGGAACAGATATCGACCTCGCCAGATAGGGAAAATAACACAACCGCATGTCCACTGGTGGATACAAGGGCTGAACATCGTAAAGAAAAAAAAAAACTCCAACTAGCAATGCAGGACCCCAACCCTGCAAAGCCGAAGATAACAAAAGAAAACAACAAGCACCAAACAAGCAAGAAAGCACGAAGAACCTCAACTGTAGCCCCACGGCCCCAAATCATAAACCTGAGCCAAACAAACACAACCAACAACCGATGAACCAATGAACCAGTGAACAAACAACAACCACCGAACTAGTAAACAACATATGTTTCTCCAACGATTACGAAACTGCATCCGAAGCACAGAAGGAACTGGAAACATATGACGAGCATGCTAGTAGAAATAAACAAGCATTCTTACTTGCAAACTGCAAACACTGAACAACAAAGAAGGAATATAAAATGAAACTATGGCATGGAAACTTACCCTGAAACGATGAAAGGCAGAAGCAGAGGTCGAATTGTGAACCAAACAACAACAACAACAAGTAGCAACTGACGAACTAGCGAAGAAGAAGCACTCACCGAACCAGTGAACAATGTATGTAGCTTCAATGATGACGAAATTGCATTGCAAGGCTAGAAGAAGGATGAAACATAGAATGCATATTCAACTTGTGATGGAAGACAACAATATTATCCAAAATCACTGCAACATTATATGGAAAATTTCGAGGACTAGATAAACATTTAATGCTCTCTGGCTGTCCAAGAGCCTCGCGATATGCAGACATTTAAGTTGTGAGGAGGGTTGGAGGACCTAGCACCTAGCATAACATTTACATTTAATATGTTAAAAATATTATTATATTTATGAAGAAATAATCTTTACTTTATCTTATATCAACTTAAAAAATAATTATATAACATTTACAACAAATAATAGTAACTAAAAAAACAGTTAGTTTTTCTTTCCATACTCCGAACACACCGACACGCGACTCGGAGAGACGTGTAGAATAAGATGTATAAATATTAAGCAATCTTGCCATGCAGTGTGTAAAGTATACGAGTTACAACTGACTGTTATTAACGAAAAAATGTCCCATTACATGGGGCGAAAGATCTCATATTATCCGATCATGTGCATCAATAAACATGAATCTGATAGGCATGAAATTTTTCCAAAGTTTACCACAATAGTTATGTCCTAGGTACTATCGCATCATTTTAACACTATACGTATCACTAAATCATGGCTGCGAATATCCCTGGGTGGAAATACCACAAGGATCTGACTTTTGTCAACACGGAGAGACTCACAAGCCACGGAACAGTTCTCTTCATGTATCTGTCGCAGGAAGATCAACTGGATCACAAAGGTTGTGTTTTAGACAGATGTGTTGCATGCTATTCCTAATAGCGTTTCAGAGTTGAAGCTACAGAACGAGCCCAGAGCTTAAGAAGTTCTTTCATATCCACATCAGCTGCATTTGGGTTTGGCAGTTCCCAGTTTTCTAAGGGTGATTCTTGAAACCCTAAAATCTCGGTGCTATTTTCATGGTCGATTAATCGCTTCAATCCAGGAAGAAGACTCAGTAATCGCGGGGTCAACTGGTCCTTTCTGAACTCAAAACCAAGCTCCATAAGCCCTTTTAGCTCTTGTAACTCTAGATCCACTAGTTTTGGGGCCTATTCTGTTCTCCTTCTGCGTCAGCTTCTTGCGACTCGAAACAGTCTCCAACTTTGGCAGAGCGTTTGGTTGAGGCATGTGGAGGCACATTTGTTGAGCTGAGGACTTGCCTTTCCTTCTCTCAATAAGCGAAAGAGGGCGCTGCCCTCTAATTGGAAGCGCTGAATTGCTCATGATAGGATTCGATAACTCGGATGAAACGAGAGTAGCGTCTCGATTGTTCCCATACCGAGCCGGAGCAGTAAACCTCTCATATGTAGTGAATACGTGTGGGTCAATGCCTACTACATCAACCACAAGTGTGAACTAAAATATGAAATATGAATGTGAAAAGAGAAGGCTGTTGTCGTGCTACGAGTTAATCGTTTGATTAACGTGGAGTTTAGGTGGATTTCAAAGTTTAGAGGTTTTTAATCCTTCGTTTGGTTGGTCACCCGAATCACCGCTAGCTGGAGCCCGAGCGACGTACGTTTTTACTGTTAAATTGAATGTGATGTCCGGGAGGAACATTGACAGACCTGAGCGACAATGAAAGAATATTTAAATAATCAGAATGAATCATCGTCGACCGGAGGAATGTGCTCTGTCAGTCCAGTAAACTGAGAAGAAAAGGCACGACTTACGGGCAATATCTGCAAAACCTTCATGTAGGTCGGAGCCTGACAACAGGCTTTAAGTCAATCTGGATGGTCGAGATATTCCAATCAGCTCAAAATCGACGAGAATATTCCAATGGATGGAGATTTGGGGCCTCGAGACAATCCGACCCAAAAGCAAACTGGATAATATCTATATTAAAAAGTAAGACAATTGGAATAACGGAGGAAATTATCTATAATATATCTACCATGTTGTACGCACAATAAAATTATCAAATCTTCCCATTATTATCTTAGAGCCTTGCATGTCAATTTACAGAAATAGCTTTAAGGTATTGTCTCTTGATCCTCCATAGCTGGACCCCTTGAATGTTATGGTCAATATGACCGGGGATCTCAATTAGTAACTAGACGAGGGGATGTTCTGTGTTCATAATGTTTGGAATGATTGCGTAGAATCTTCCTTTAACCTACTATATCATACTTTTCCAACGTTTCCGGGTGGACATATTAGTCAAATTCGTCTGTAACATAGCACGAGGTGTAAAAGCACCGGTGATTTTTATATTTGTGTGTATTGGTGTCATTTAAGTGTAAAAAAACAGATTGGTGTATTTT
>JASDQU010292995.1:3328-14311 GCA_032191745.1 Picea mariana
ATACAATGCTTCAACTGTCGAAAGTATGGTCACTACAAGAATCATTGTCCCAAGCTAAATAAAAGGAAGGGGACACACAAAACATTAGTTTTCGAAGAAAAGGAACCTACAAATAATACCAAGAAGGATAAAACAAACTTCTTCTTCTAAATACAAGGTAACAATACGCTTCATAGTCTCTGTACATATCTTGTTTGCATAGTCTCCGTACATATCTTATACATCTATCTCTTAGAAGATAATATGTTCCAAGAAGAACTATACCTATGGAAAAACAACAAGATAAGGATTGCTATCATTATACAAGTAAGATAATACACATTAAAGGATGAAATACATCAAACAAATCATGTGGATGCTATTACAAGATAAGCCAAAATCAGAATCAATATTGAAGACACTTAGAAGAAGCAAAGATAGAAAGAAGTTAGCAATCAAGAGGAAATTGGAGAAAGACTTATGACACTTTTCAGAAGACAATAATGATGTAGACAGAAGCGTGGACTCTATCAGATGGAGAGAACCAATTATATATTTCCAAAAGAAAAACATGCACTCATACATGAAGCAAGGATTAGGAGGGAGCTAATCCTATGATCCATTGAATATGTTGAAGTATATATCCATGGTAGTAGTCATAAAAGGAAGTACGTGTTCATTTCGACCTTATAATAAGTCTTCTTCGAAGAGAATCCTTAAAGTATCCCTAGTTGTCCATCCACATCCGTGATCCTATGATGAAAGGAAGAAGTGGAATCTTTAGGGCACCGAAACTTCATGGACCCAAGAACTAAAGAAAAACATGAAGAAGAACATGAAGATTCCAAGAAAGAAAGAGAATCCAGAACAACCAGTCATTGTTTCAAGAATCACAAGATTACCAGACTGATATGAATTCACCAAAAAGCAATCAAGAAGAGGAACTGAAAGTTGTGATGAAGAACATTGTATGGAAGACTTATGAATGAAAGCATTGTGAGATCTAGAACTAGAGGTTCTCCTAGATGGAGAGAGAAGACTATGATGATCACTTGTTCCAGTAAACCAGACATACCTCTACATGAGTCATTATATCATCCACGATATCCATGGGTTGGATTTCTACATCAGATGAATGCAAAGACTGTTCCCCAGAGCAATTGAAAAAAGTGCGTATGAAGAGAAACCTCAAGGCTTTGAGGTATACCGTAAAGAGACCCTTGTATAAAGATGGAAGAAGAGAACTTGGTGGAGAACCTCCAATGCACAATAGAAGCTTGGTGAATATTTTCTATAAACAGAGATATTGTATCAAAATGATTACTCAGAAGATTAGGATGTTGGATTGCCAATCCATGACAAAGATCTCATAATGATAGAAGAAGTGACACATGGATATGTTCAATTTTGACCCTTACCACGATGTCTTGAGCTAGTAGAAACCAAAGAGGAATCCAATAATGCATACTTTATTGATCAGATCTATATGAAGCCTTCAGAGAAAACCAGTGTTCCATACCGAAGTACATTTGAGATCAAGCATTACATTATCTGCGATGAAGTCCAGAAAGAAGGAAGTAGTTGTCCAATACATATCTCCACAGATGAGAAGATAAGCAAACATTTTGGTAAAGCTTTTGTTCAAGATGAAAGAGTTTGCGGACTCAATATGGAGCTCATGGAGATGACTTCCTTATTGAAAAAGGAAGAGATGACTCCCAGGTTGGGAGGGAGCCCTAATGTGTTATCGATTGATGGATAGTCATTTTTCAGTTCAAACATGGTCCAAGATGAGTAGTTCCTTTCCAGTTCGGAAAGTGTTTTGAGATTTCTCACGAACAATCATTTTCCAGTTCGGAAAATGGTCCAGATCGAACAGTCATTTTTGTAATTAAAATGGTTCGATGGATTGTTGATGTACCATATACAATGATTTCTCATTGTGGTTAAAATGGAAAATGGTCCAGGGTAGTCTCTCTTCTTGAGGGTTACTCAATAAGACTGGCCCACCTTGCCAGGAAACGATTTCCCATTGTGGTTAACATAGGGAATGGTCCATTTGGAGGTTGGTGCAGAACAGTCATTTCCTTTGGAAATGGTCCAGACAGTCATTCCTTAGGTCATATTCATTCTCTCTAGGTTGCACTTTGTTTAGTGATGGAGGAATGGCCCAAGGTGGGGAATGGTCCAGGTTCAAAAATTAGGGACAGACATTCCTTAGGGTAGACTCATTCTCTCCAGGTTACACTTTGTCTAGTGTTAGAGGAATGGCATAGGGTGGGGAATGGTTCAGGCTCAGAAATCGGGGTAGTTATTCTTCCTTGCTTAAGAAAAATAGTCCAGATAGCTCATCATTGATTTTTACCTTCTGAGGGCAAATGCTCTTCTAGATCTCACAGATGTGAGTGGAAGAATGGCCCAGATGATTTAGTTTATATCATAACATTGTTTATGTGTAGGTTGATATCAAATGATTGTTATGAAGACTGTATGTCTCTAGATAGTAGATGTATACTACTGTGGTGGACCTGTTCCATTATTTGTGACTATACGTCAATGATCAAGTACCTGTGTACTACTTTGTGTGGTAGTGTACCACTAGATTGTAGTTGTGTAATACTATGGATGAACACATTTGTGTTCTATTGAATCATATTGTTCCGATTGCCTTGAAGACTATTAATAGTTTTGAAATTATTATCAGCTAGATGGTTGATCATTGGACAGAGATTTCCCAGATGGAAAATGGTTTGGGACATTTATTCTTCTAGGACATATGTCCAGATTAGAAGAATGGCTCTTATGTCACTCTATGGTGTGAGTGACTTATCCAGCATCATGTCTAATTACTCAGATGGAGTATGATTTAGAGAGATGATGCAACTGATGATACTGATGGTGATGATGGTGCTCATGATCTAGTCATGAGATAGTCTATACAACTATGTTGATGCTACTGAGTGAATGGCATGTTTGTGATCAAGACCATTACCTATAATACCTCCCTATCTAGGAGGGAGTGTTGATATTATGGTAGTTGTGGGAGGTATTTACCTCCATGTGTAAACCCGACGAGAATAGAATATTTCAGGAAGAAAGAAGAAACCCTAATGAGTTGGATAATAACCTTAGAAGACATGTCGGCTCAAGAGGATAATTTTTATTAGGTTATTAGCCTCCAAGAGAAGAAGTCGGCCAAAAGAAATAATATATATTGAATAGATAGATACCCAAAATGAAAAGTTGGCCCAGTTAGTTAGCCAAAATTAGTATAAATATAGGAGGCCAGTCTTCATTCTGGTAGGCATTCTCAGAACTACAGAGAAGCACTTGTGTGCACTACAGTTTCCTAGTTTGTGCATAGGTTTGGAGGAGAGCTATCGTTGCAGCTGCTGCAGCTAGTAGATTATGCTTTGTCTTGGACTATCTCTTTGTTAGGGTTTGGACTATCTGATCAACTCTTGTTTGATGCACTATCCTTGGGGAAAGGTGCGCTACCCTTTGTTTGGCTATCAAGCCTAGGGTTTACTTCCAGAGTGATTCTCCGTCAAGGTTAAGGTGCTCGGAGGGTGGCTTTGGCCTCTGATTGGGTGAAAATAGTGATATTGTTGATGGTAACATGAGCACATCCATTATATTCTAACAAGTTGACCAAGTCAATGTTGACTTTGTGAAATAGTGGGTGATTGTTAGGGGGGAGACCCAATGTCCACACTGTCGCAAGAGTGATGCACATTTGATGTCGTATTTCTTGTGATGAACTTAAGAAGACATCTCTCTTGTGATGATTTTAAAAGTAGGTTGCATGTGCGACAATATCGAGAAGGATGGAGAAAAAAACTTAAAATTCCCTATTTTTTTCTACAGTGTGGCCAATTTTGTTCATAACGTCGCAATTTTTCCAATATGTAATAGTGGGAAGATCACTGCAACCGCCAAATCCTCTGCACGAGGTCTCTTTTTCAAGAAGAAATAGGTGGACGAAATAGTAGAGGAGTAAAAAGATATATTCGCCTTGCCTACTGGGGTGTCTATGCAATGTCAAGTAAATCACTCAATTGATCTAACACACGGTGCTCCTCTGCCTAAGGGCCCTATATATAGGTGTTTTTTTATGGAGAATGAGGAAATCAAATTCTAGATCTAAGAGCTAATTATATAGGGCCACATCAGACCAATCTCCTCATCTTTTAGGAGCCCAATTATTGTAGTATAGAAGAAGGATGGGACATGGCGAATTTGTATTGATTATAGATCCCTGGACAAGATTGTAGTCAAGAACGGGTACCCAATTCCCTGGATTTATGATCTTCTCGATCAGATCAAGGGAGCCAAGTTTTCTAGTAAAATTGATATGAAGTCAAGTTACCACGAGGTTCTAATTGAGAAAACTGATGTGTGGAATACATTCTTCAAGTCCAAAGAAGGCCTCTTTGAGTGGTTGGTAATGCCTTTGGGCTTGAATAATTCCCTGGCCACATTCATCCAGATGATGGATGATATATTATGACCATTCACAAACTCCTTTGTGGTTGTATATTTGGATGACATCCTCATCTTCATAAACAAAATTTGGGAGGAACATTTGGAACATATTCAACAGGTATTGGTCACCCAATGACAACACAAGTTATATTCCAATTTGGAGAAGTGTTCTTTTGACATGCAATGAATCCAATATTTGGGATACATCGTGGATGAGAAGGGTGTACATGTGGATCCAACCAAGATCCAAGTGACCTGTGGTTGGCCAATCCTGAAGACAACGATTGAGATTTGCATCTTCTTGGGTCTCACCAAATTTTATCGATGTTTTTTTTTGGGGTTCTGTCATATTTATTGGGCCCTAATCCATGTTACCAATGGTGGCACGAAGGCCAAGTTTGTGTGATATGCACCCCAATACAAATCATTCAAGAATTTTAAATTCATCCTCTTCTCAACACTATTCCTCATTCTACTAGACCTACAACAACCATTTGAGATTCAAACATATGCTTTTGATTATGTTATCAGGTAAGTCCTCACTCAGCAGGGGCATCTGGTAGCCTATCATAGTGAAACCCTATCTAATGTTGTTTGCAGATACCCCACCCACTAAAAAGAGTTGTACTCCATTGTACATGAATGTCGACAGTGGAAGAATTACATTCTAAGGAAGGAAACAATCATCCACACTGATCACAGGCCTCTGTAATTCATGCAAACACAAGGGAAGTTATAAAACTACCGCCATCATAAGTGGTCCATGTACCTACATCAATTCCACTTGAATATCAATTACAAGAAGGGTAGCACCAACCATGTCACATATTGCGTCAGTCATCCCTTGGTGGAAATGTTAACGATAGTTCTTAACTCATGTGGATATGAGACATATGAATGGCCACAATTATACAATAATGACTCTAACTTTTCTACTACTTATCATACATTGAGTGTAGGAAAAATAGTTCTCAACTTTCATCTCTAGGATGGATTTTTATGTTGTCTGAGCCATATTTGTGTTTCTTCAAGTGAGCGTGCCAAGATGATCTAAGAAGCTCATGACAACTGGGAAGAGAGACATGTTGGTGTATAAAATACAATGGTAGTACTACAAAATAATTTTTATTAGTTGAAGCTTCGACAACATGTTCACAAGTACATCATATCCTACACTGGCTCTGCCATTACCAAGCCCACCATTAAGAAACATGTTGTATACACCCCTATGCCTACTTCAGATAGGCCTTGGGAGTCCATCTCCATGGACAACATGTCTAGTCTACCTTCAACCAAGCATGAGAATGATTGTGTCTTCGTGGTCATTGATCAATTCTCTAAGATGGTAATTTTGGAACCCTGCAAGAAGAGAATCACAACCAAGGCCATCACCAAGCTCTTCTTCACACATGTTTGGGTTCATTTTGTGATCCCCAAAACTATTATATCTAATCGAGACAATAGGTTCCTGAGAACCTTTTGGTTCAGCCTATGGTCGATGATGGACACCAACCTAACCAAATTGACTGCCTTCCATCCACATACTAATGGACAAACAAAGGTAGTCAATAGGATGATTGTCCATATCCTGTGAATGTATAATTTCAAAAATCCACACACATGGGATGAAATCCTTCCTTATGTTCAACATAGATACAATACATCCCTCCATAGATCTATTGGTCACAACCCTTTTCAGGCAACCTTGGGATTCCAACCATTGGCCCGCATTGATGTAGCTCTTCCCATTGCAGCTGCATAGGAGGATTCCTCCCATGCTCAGATAAAGGTTGATTGGGCACCCAAATTTTTTGAGCGCATCCAACACATCCAACAACAAGTTCATGATATCATGTAGAAATCCAATGCCAAGTACAAGCAGCGTCACGATCAACATTAGGTACCACACAAATTTTAGGTGGGAGATAAGGTCTGGTGGCATTTGTAGAAAGAACGCCTTATAGGACCCCATAGGAAGCTATGACCACTCAAATACGAGCCTTACACCATCACCAAGGTTGTGGGTGAAAATTCATTTGAATTAAATATTCCTCCTTTCGTTGGCTTGCACTCGATATTTAATGTGGAGCTTCTCTGACCATACTTTCCACCTCTTCTAGACACTTTAGATGCAACCGATCCATTGACCCCTACAAAAATTAATCCTTCTTGCATTGAGAAGATGAAAAATTATCGGCTCATGGGCACCAAGATGAAGGACACCCGCTAATAGACTATCAAACTCAATCGATTTGTTAAAGCAGGGTAGTTTCTTCATCGGAGCAAGTGGCTCACCAAGATTCAGGTTCATCAATTTTTTCGTCATCTTATGCAGGTAGTTGACACAATGGAGACCATTTATTCTTAAGGCTTGAGGAATTATCCAGGTGGATATCGGTGGACACCCACCTATTCCACTGGCTCAAAGACCAATTTCCATTCAGGTAGTTTTTTCCTAGTTTTTCAGGCCCTAAACATCTCGGGCCGTTTTGAGGCCCTAAACATCTTTTTTTGGAACCGCCACAGTCACACTATAGGATTTATTAAGAGTGTGATGGAAACATGTGTATTCCTTAGACAGTTCTTTCCAATGAGCTATCTTGTGCCTAAAATGGAGATTGTATGAAAAAGTTACGACCCTAGGAAGTTAGTGTACCAACTTACCCCATCGGGGTCCACATGACTTTTGGCGCTTCATCTCCTAGAGTTAGGTTTTTTTATGTTTAGTGTTTTCTCATTTATGATTTATGTTAAAATTTCCTTTGTATCCTCATTATAACCAGCTTCTTGTGAATGAGTGTAGTCGACACATCTCTTCTCAGAGATAATATTGTGTGCTTTCGCATTTTACATTCTTTTGTATTTAGAAAATCATTAATAGAATCTAATCTTTTATGTATCATTGTGTTCCTTGCCATATCTCTTTGTTATTCTTTTTTATATCTCTGTTATATATCTTCCTTCATATCGTTCCTAAAATAATCCAGATCAAAGAAGTAAGAGTATTTGGCCCTTAAGAAGAATGTTTCCACAATAGTTGAAGATCTACCTCATTATTAAGGATCCTCTCTTTTCCGACCTCTTAGCGAACACAATGAATAATAATTATCCCACAAGAATACCAAAGGCTATGAAGAACTCATGGATGTAGACAGTACAAGGAGAACACCTTCTTGCAGAGGTTTTTAGTGTAACAAAGAAAAAAAATTCAAAAAAACCTCCACTACAACCTCGTACATTGGATGCAGAGGTTTTAGTGGATGTTCTATATAACTGGAAAAATTTGGGATGGTAGAGATTGTAGCATAGGTTTTTTTTGAGTGAGTTTCTTGTCAAAATGAACTAGTGAGGTTTTGAAATACCCGCACCAATTCATTACTATAAAAAAATGCATCGGTATAGTAATATGATAAAAATTCCCTCAAAATAAATATAATAAAAACACACTCTAATGCATTTATAACTAATGCACACTCATTCCCCCTTTTTCTTTCTACACAAAGCACCGATGCTCTTATAATTACCATGCATCGGTTCTAAATGCTCTTTTACGGTGTCCATGTGTGCTTTAGTATCTGTACACCCTGATGTGATAAGGTTATAAATAGAACCTATGTGCTTTAGGATTGGTACATTCTAGTGTCATTATGTTATATTTAGCCCCAATGCGATAATGCTATTCCTATACCCGATGCATATAATATAGAATGTGACCTAGTACTTTTGTAATTAGTACGTACTGATATGTTGATAACATTATTTTTAGTATGCACGGGTGCATATAATATCGTAAAGTCACAGGTGCATAAATAATAGTTAGCTCTACACTGCAAATAATAAACATAACACACTGGTGTGTTAAAACATTTAGCGCCTCGTTTAATATTTCAAGCATGAGAAACATACAATTTTGAAATGATAAATATTATTATACATTATACTGTTTACAGAATGACACATTTTCTCAATAGTACATGTTGATACATTATTATGATTAATATGTATCGGTGTGTATGACTCCTCAAAATGCATCGATGTCTATATCATAGCTATAGTGAGTTCAAAAGAATACAATGCACTCATATGTATATATTTTAATTCATTGTTTTTTTACAAATTTTCAAATAATTATTTCAATACCAAATATTTTTTCAGAAGAATATTGATTTATATTTATGTTATCGCATTAATGTGTTATTCAACCAATTAAACCTCTATTATTTGTATAAATGTAAATCATACACATATTATTTAGTTAGGAACACAACATTTTACAACATTCGACAATGCAATGAAATAAGAAACCCATTTTATTATATATTAATAAGAGACCCATTGTCATACCAAAAGGGACAATGTATTGGTCTAGTACAATAATCAAATTGCAACCAATTTGTGATTGTTACATTTATTAGTAACTTTTACTCATACAATTGGGACAATATGTCAAGTACATTCAACCAAATCCATGATTTTTAGAGACAAATATTCCAAAATATACAACTTGCAGTAACAATCCATTATATTGATTGGCATTCATCAGTTGCACTGTTGACACTACTCGAGCTGTGTGCATGCCTCATTTATTCATCATTTGTAGGTGATATTGTACTTTGGGTTTTTAACGTAATGTTTTCTTGGTGATCAACTTGTTTTTTATATTCTTCCCTTTCATCTTCCATCTACAAACACAAAAATAAAATGTAATAAGTATATCTACATTTACATATATATTAGAATATACATGATTGTGTAAATCAACAAACATACCTTAGCACCATATATATATATATTCATTAGTATGGGAGATATTGAGCAACCTTGTGGGATCCCTTTGGATGATCCCACATAATTATTCCCTTCTTTATCCAATATGTCCACTTTCACAAAATTCATTATTAGATCACCAAGACGTTTATCTGGAATAAAGTCTTGTATGAAATTCAAGAGTAGACAATGGTCCAGATTTTTGAAACATCTTAAAACGTCGGCCAAAAGAAAGTGATTCACTTTTCCCCACCCCCCTATGGTAAAAATATGTACGAATGCCTCTCTTTTGCCTAAACCCGTGTGAGAAATCGACAAATATGGATTGAAACCATTTATTTAACGTGATTGAGAAGGCGTCCAAAACCACTATATCCTTAGGGTTACGTTTGGTTATAGGTCGATACTTTCCTGGTTTGTTTGGTTTCAAAATGAAGGTTCTTGGCATCCTTTTGAATGAAAAGGTACCATTCTTCAAGTGTATTTCATAAACAATACACATTCTTTAGAAGCCATTCTTCATGAATTCTCTCAAAATATACTCTAATGTCTGCATTCCATACTTTGTTTCCTACATGTTTAATACCCCATGACAAAGCATAGCCGATATAATGAATACAAAATTTTCTTGTTTTTTCATTAAAGTTAAACAAAATAGATACTTACAAATTGTTCGATTAAACTTTCATTCTTCAACATATACTCATAACACATAATTAACCCATTTTTTTATCAATTCATGGCTTGACTCCTCTTTGAATGCTAGCACCTAGTAGAATACATCCATGGACAAGTGTAAATTAATTATTTAAATATAAATATCGTAGCAAACATGAAATCTTAAGAAAGGTCAAAAACTTAAATACTCACAAATTTTTTGATTAACCATTTTAGTCTTCATCATCCTATCTTATGTGATGAAATGATTCTATTTGTTTTTATTTTCTGCAACAAAACAATTGAAAAACAGTATTTCATGTGATACTTAAATTCAATGTACATAAAATAATAAAAAATGATTATATACCTCTAATGCACATTATAGTGTGGATGGTTCCTCTTGTGAACAAATTATGTTAATTTTTGTTAACATCTTCCTTACACTTTTTTGGACATCCCTACTCACATGCCTTTGTTTTCCCCTTGTTTGTCCATTCGAATATCCCTAGAAAAAAAAATATAAATTATTATTTAAAAAAAATTAAGAATCCTCTCCATATACTGAGATAATTTGCACTAGGGCCTTAACAAAATATATACACATCAGAGCATCATGCATACATATATATGCACTGATATAGTATAACATTGTTGTTATGAAATTGAAAATGTTTTAAATCTTTTTATATCTAGACGATGCTTTATGAATTAAGAAAAGTGTGGTTTCCTAAGTACTATTTCTTACACATAGTCGCACATTGAAATTTTTTAAGAAATGACGATTTCCATATAAACAATGTTTTTTCCATTTTAATATCAATAGTGCACTTTCTAATAAAGGATCCCTTGTGTGTGTTTTGGTAAACTAAACACCACCGAAATTAAAAGTTTTGAATTGAAATATGGGAGTGTTGTTTACAAACAAATACCTCTGTTATGCTTACTGTGTAAATAGCACATTAGTCACCGCAAAGACATTTTTTAAAAACAAAAAATTGATAATGAAATGAGGGTTTAGGATCCGATGTAATGAGTGGTTTTATTGGAATGGATAGAAAACAACCACATAAATAACCAAACTCTATAAATAAA